>VZTU01025579.1:163764-203957 GCA_013400835.1 Zapornia atra
TCGTGTCGGGTCAGTGCTCCCCGCCTGAAGGACGGAGACCCTGGGCACCTGTGCACCCTGAACCTTCTGGCGCAAAGGTCCAGGACAAGCAGGGCTGTGATGTGGCCCTGGGGAGAGCACCTGCCCTGCACCACAGACCTTCTCACAGGGCTGAGTACCTGCTCCAGCAGGGAAGTCAGCAGCGTCCGCTCTGACCTGGCAGGCTCATGGACGTACAGTGCCTGTTAGTCCCTGTGCTCAGGTCAACTAGGTAAACATAGAAGGACATAGCCTGAGAAAGTGGAGCAAAGAGATGGCACAGTTAGAAAGAACAAGACCGCCAGCAGCTACACTAGTCTCAAAACACAGATGCAGTTCTTAAAATACTTAGAATAGAAATTCTTTTTTTCCTTTGTTGCACTGTCTCAGTGCCTTCTAGTTGTGCTTGGGTTTGATGTTTCACAGATTCACAGAACTGTAGGAGTTGGAAGGGACCTCAAGAGATCATCAAGTCCAACCCCCCTGCCCAAGCAGGTTCCCTAGGACAGATGTTGCCCATTAAAACTCTCCAGCTCACACAAGGGATATCTGGGAATGTATGCACTCGCTCAGTCTTGCATTTTGTCACCTGTGCAGAGCTTTGTTCTTCATTGAGGACACCCAGTCCCTTATTCAGTATGTTTTGGTGTGCTCGCATGGGTGAACAGGCTGCTGTGGCTGAGGTGCAAAGCAGCAAATAGCTGCTTTTAAGTGATGCTTTTATAACAAAAACTCCAGATGATCTTTGACATTCCCCAGATGAATATCATGTGTTTCATCACACTTCCCAGGAGAAGCCATCTCCTACCCTTTCCAGAATGAATGCTCTTTGATTGCCTCAGTGAGTACATCAGATACCGTTTTGTGTTTGGGTAGAAGTTATCTTCAGATGTCACAGATCATTTCTTGCCCTCTGGATCTTCTGCTCAGTGTAGTAGCCAGATTGCAAGTGGGTTCCTTCTGGGCTTTGCTTTGATTAAAGAAGTGATGTTAAAGCAACAAACGAACAGCAAAGAAGAGGAAAAAAAGTATTTCAAGACTGTTGTTAAACAGGAAGTTACAGTCCTTAGTACCAGAGGTGTGACAGTAGAGAGAGCTTAATCACTGGGGTTGATTTGGGTTATGGGAGTCCAAAGGAGTGGAGGAATTGCAGCATGTAAGAAAGGAATTCAGTGTGGACAACTTGAAAGGGCTGGCGGCTGAAAACATGAATGTCTTCTCCTTTTGAACATTGCCTATCAACATCCCGGGGACATAGATAAATGCTATCTTCCTTGTTTAATTTGAGACGCTAACACGACGTACCCAAACTTGTTCAGTAGGTCCGTGGCAGCTGCACGTTGAACCCATGAGCCTAATCACCAAACCTGCCTGGTGCTGCTGCTTTGGGGTATCTGCAGAAGGCTCATGCTGCGTCCTTGTAAATTACTTGAGCAAAGTCACGTATGCCTGATACAGCTTATAAAGTCTAAAATAGCTTTAGGTGAAGGCTATGGAATGGAAAAAAAAGTCCTCTGTGGCACACTACAGCAATGTTCTCAAATTCCTTAATTAATTTTAATCTGGTAAATCCCATTTATTTTGCTGACAAGGAAACTGATGCTCAGATAATCTCCGTGATCTGTCACGAATGAGTCAGTTGCAGAGTCGATTTTCTAGCTTCTCACTCCCAGTCCTGAGATGTAGTCACAAAAGTTCCTTCTGTCCTGCTTTTGAACCATGTTGTCTCTTCCCAAGTCAAGATGAATACAGACTTGTTTGACTGGGGGTTTTGGTGGTTTGGTTTTGTCATGGGTTTTTTGGTGGTTTTGTGGGGCTTTTTTAAACACAGTACGTCTGACCAGTGGGAAAATTTCTAAAGTGCTGAAGCATCATAGTTTGGTTCCCCCCCCTCAAAAGGGAAATCCTCTGCACCACCTTCTAGGAGCTAAGGGAAACTGCAAATTGGAAAATCTAATTTCAAGGAGGTGCTCTGAGTAAGGGAATGAAGAGGAAACCACCAATGCTTTCTCCTGACCCTGGAAATCTGGAATAACTAGTAATTATAGCAATACTGAAAGAGACAGAGACGGGTTATTTCAGGGAGTGAGGGCAAGCAGAGGAGGGGAGTAACGGTGTAGCAGAGACAAGAGGACTTTTTTATGGTTGGGGCTTGATTTAAGCATGAGAACTGGGAAAAGTTGAGACTGTAAAGAGGGAGCAGCTAAGAGAGACCTGTGGGTGAGGAAGAGGGGCAGATACAACACAATACACCAGAAAAATCCCCATTGCCATTCAGATCCCACCTTGCAGGTGTCCCTGCATCCCTCTGTGGGTTGGGACCTTGGGAGCTGGTGGGCAGCAGATATCAGCTGTTGTCAGTAATGTTCTCCTGTTGGAGCCAGATGAGTCTGTGCAGGTAGTGCTTCTCAAAAAGGCATTGCCTTGTCTTCTGTGCCCACTCGAGAAGGGACAAAGGCAGCAGTTGAAGAGATGTTTGATCCCTAAGAGTTTGAGCTGATCCACAGGAAAGGAGCAGGAAGAGGAATTCAGAGACCCAAACACCCACACCACTGTGCCAGCACAAGTCTCTGTCCATCACCATCTTTGAATTAGGTTTGGAGCTCAATCTCTGTTCTCTCTAAAAAGTGAGTCACGCAGTGAGCAATACAGCTGAATGGTGGAGTCCGGCCTGAGCTGGTGCTGAAGTTTCCTCACGGGAAGCAAAAGCCTGAGGCTTAGCAAGGAGACTGCGCCGGGTGCTGATTTGGGTCAGGGAAGATATGGATTAAAGGGAGGTTGGGAGAAACTTCAGACTGTTGCATTGCTTTCTGCTGAAGCTACGCTGTCTCAGGCAACAAACTGACGGTGCCCTCAAACACCTGTTGAAATGCGTGAGAAGGTGCTTGGTGCTTTGCCGAGGAATTTAAAGCCAGCAAGACTGAGGGAATGCTGGTTAAGGGCTTGACTTGGAGGAGGGGCACGGAGTCTCTGAGGAGCTGTGGCAAAGCATGTCACGGGCGAAGGGTTTCTGAACAGCACCTGGCTGGTGATGAGTGCTTCAGATCTGTGAGGGCAAGCAAAGGAGACAGGGGCCTGCACAGTGTCTTCTATCCCCTGCTCCCGTACCTCCCCACCCTGGGTCAGTGTCAGGGTTTGGGGAGGGGGTTTTGTAGGCCTTCGCAGCCTTTTGCTCTGAAAAAACAAGAGTGGAAAAAGTTATAATATTGGTTTTTATTGTTGGGAGATTCAGAACTGTGAGTTTTGAGATGGAGGTTCCGGTGCAGAGAGAGATGCTTTCTCCTAATTGTTTTAGCAGACCTTAGCATTAGATGGAGGTTTTGTCTGCTGGTTATGTTAGTGATGACGTGAGCTGCAGGTTTTCCTCTCCAAAACAGCAGGGTGTAGGTCTGGCAGCATGCTGCTGGCAGGGACAGCTGGGTGGAATCGCGAGCCCCGCCATGGGCTCTCCCCTGCCACGAGGGCAGAGACGATAAGCTGGAAAAGAAGCAAAGCCGCAAGCTTAACTCATGACACAAAGCAGTGCCCAGCTCCATTGTGTCAGTTATAACAACGCTCAGAACTGCTCCTTATCTGACGATTCCAGATAACTTTTATAACCTAGTTACAGTCAGCAGGAGCATATCAAATGCCAAGCAGAGAAAGAGCCAATGTTCTGGTTCAACCCATACCACAGTCCTCAGCGGTTCTGGGTCAATGGGAGCAATTTATGAGGCAGCAGACTGGAATCAACCTCCAGTGCTGACACACCCAGGGAGGTGGACAGGCTGCCAAAACAATGTGGCTTTGAAGCGGCGCTGTGAAGGGCCTCCGGTACGTTCAACAGCCAGCTGGTTTTGGGCTTGAAGGGAGACAGCATTCATACACTTGCCGATAACCTCTGCTGGGAGTGTGAGGGGGATTTTCTCTGCAGCAGGTCAGGCTCTGCTCGTTTGCTTGCAGAAGTAGAAGCTTCCTGATGAGTACTGTGCTGGCAGCCGTGCCCTGCCTCCTGTGCTCCCTGTTTTTAGGGACTTGTGGATGTCCCCAGCTATCCTGGGCTCAGATTTCATGAGGGGCAGACAGCTCATGTGCTAATTACGGCTCTGAAACTGGGCCAGCCACCCTGATCCTTCATGTGACTAATGAACAGACTTTGTTTTCTTCTCCTCTGCAAGCTTTAGTAAAAGGGTAAAGTTCAGGATTTCAAAAAAACAAAACCTCCAACATATCTTACTAGGCTTGGACAGTCCCTTAGTGCTTGGAAGCAAGCTAGGAGGATTAAAAGGGCATTAGCTCCAGCTCTCCCAAGGCCAGCTAGGCCAGGTCTTAATCTGTATTGGGTAAATTCAAGTGCTTTGTCCTTGTACATGCCTCATGGTCAGGTTCCTGTTTGCCATATGCCCTAATACTGTTCTTCCAGATTTGTTTTCTTTGAGACTTTGTTGCAGTTATGACAGGTTTGCTGCTTTCCTGCTGCTCTTCATTGACCAGCGTGTGAACAGGGGTGCCGTTAGCAAGGTGACCACAGTGTTGTGGGCTAGCAGCGGGGTGGTGTGTGTCACTTCTTAAGGAGCTCCATGTTCTCCTGAGTGGCCAGCCAGGTGAAGGAGCAGGCACAGTTTGTTTGCATTCCTGTCTGAAAAACAAACTTGCTGCCCGACCTCGGCAGGACTGCTGTGTTTGGAGGGAAAGGGGTAGTGGTGGGGACCAAGTTAAAGAGTGCCACCAAGCATCGGCAAGTGAGGGGACAGGTATTTGCTGACTCTGCTCCTGTTTGTGTACAGTGACTATGAGGGTGAGTAGAGCTGGGGAGAGTTGAGCAGCAAGGGCTTGATGGTTAAAGGCAGGTTGTGTTTCAACCTTGGTTTCTTCTGTAGCTCAGGGCTTCCCAGCAGGCTCAGTCCTGTGCCTGAGTTGTGGGGTTTTTTTCTTCCATGTGCAGTGTTTTTCTTCAGGGATGAGGAGAGTGGATGTGGACTTCCTTTCAGTAGAGCAACCCCTGTGTGACTGAATTGAGTGCTTCACTGCCAGAGGCAGCAAACAGTACTGAGAAACTTCTGGCTAGGCTGGGGTTCAAAGCAAAGTGAGTCATGAGCAGAGACTGCTGGAGGAGAGCTCAAGTGAAAGGTGGCTTTGTGACCACATGTGCCAAATCCATCAGACAGACCTGAGCTTTAATCTGCCTGCCGGCAAGGCTGGCTGTGAGGTATCCCAGAGCAGGAGGGAACCGAGTCCTGATCCCTAAGGAGCACTTACAGAAAACATTTCCCCCTGTGTATTACCACAGCTTCACCCATTTATTGGTATATACCTTGGTGCACCAGACATGCTCACCTTTACTCCACTGCCGTGGATATATTCTCCATTCTATCACCTAGAGTGATGCTGTGCCTCACTAAGGAAGCTTAGATCTGCAACAGACCAGGATTTCTATATAGACTTAAAGTGACAAAAGTGGACCTGAATCAAGGGACCTTCAGGATATTACAGTAGTAGGCAGACCTTCGGAAAGGTTGAAGAGCATCATGAAGGTTCTGCCACTCTCCTTCCCTTGTTTACCCTCTTCCATCTGGCTGTGGCCACAATGTAATCAGCATAATCACAGTGTAATCAATACATTCCGCAGTCAACAGAAAAGGTGGTGGCTGGATTGCAGTCAGATGTGGATAGGTAGCTTCACGCTGTGGTGTGTAATCTGTGGGAGGGACAGGTGTGTACGAGGCTGCATTGCAGAATGCTGCCAACAGCTCTGCCGGATGCTTGAAAACAGGACGTCTCAAAACATGATAGATGTGCTTACCCAGGCAGGAGTTTAAAAACCTTCTATTTCCTGTGCTATGGCCTTCTCCCATTACGGCTTTGTGAATGGGCATTTCACCACTTCATGAATGGTCATTTCATTTCACTCCCACAGGGGCATGGGTAGCTGCTGGGTCAAAAGCAGGAAAAGGCATCTCGTCACGAGGCGGCCCTCTCCAAAGGGGTAGAGAACCCACAGCAGCGAGGACCAGCTCCAGATTTCACAGGGACAAGAGATTTGAAAATGCAGGCACTACCTTGTTGGGCCTGAGCTCTCCTGAAGAACAGCACCTTGTAGGTGCTCAACCGGTCTGGCTAGTTTTAATTCTCTTGCTCCAGCACTAAGTCAGGCATTTTAGAGGATGGGATATCTGAGAAGGCTGGTTCTCTCCCTCTGCTTGCCATCTGCTGCATCTCTGTGTTTTAGTAGTCTGGGGAGTGCCCAAGTCCTGCGTGCCCCACTGGTGGTTCTCTTCCCCCCAGCCACTGGTGTGTCCCCAGAGGCTCTGCAGGGACCCAGACATGGCTGATTATAGGGTGGAGACAGTGGTGCTCTCAGTAATAGCTGCTCATTTCCCAAAGCTCTGCCTTGAATAACATCAAGACTGACTGAGGAATTCCTAATTAAAGGGAACACAGTTAAAGTTGAAACAATATTCCTTCAACCTCAGCCTGCAGTCCACTTCTGTCCATACTACCCAGAGGCCAGAAGTTCAGGGTAGAAGTGTAAACATTAAACAAGAGAGAGACCTGCTTGGGCTGTTTATATTTCCCTCTTTGGTTTTGTATGGCCCAAGCAAAAAGAAGAGGATCAATTCTTTTGTCTTGTAGTCCTGGTTCTGGACCCAAGTTGGGGGCTTGAAGTTTGGGATAGCGATAGAACATGGGACTCTCAATCCTAGGGTGATGGGTTTAAGCCCCAAGTTGGGCACTGAAAAGAGGACTGTTGTTATCCCAGAGCTGCACCAAATCACCTCCCTCTGACAAGCCCCTTTTATGGGGGAGTGATGTCAGGTGGTGTGGAAAACACCCCGGGCTAACTCAGCTCACCTGTGCTAACTCAGGTCACCTGTGCTGACTGCTTGGGGAGGTTAATTCTGGCCTGGCCAGAACCAAGGACACTCCTTAATTTGGTGCAAATTGTGTGAGTGTCGTTGACATTAGATCCTTGTCCCTGCAAGCAGACCAATCGACAAAACAAACAAGCCCCCTTTTCTCCAGCTGTGGAGCTGAAGTCACACTGAGCCCCCTCCCTCCCTGATGTGTAGGACACTAGAGGTGACTCAGCATGTGTTTGCTTGTGGGTAGCATAAGTGGGTAAAGTTGAGCAACCACCCACCCGTCCCATCACCAGCCATGTGCTTGGCGGTGGTGACACCTAGTGGGGAGCACTTAGTGACCCGGACTTTGCAGATGGATTTGCCTCTTTGTACGTTGGGGTAGAAGCCAGGGAGAAGGTGGCTGGGCTCTGAAGTGTCCTGACTTGTGTCTTGGTTTCTGTTTCCAGAGAGAGCTACCGATGGGTCCCTACGGAGCGAGGACTGGGCTCTCAACATGGAGATCTGTGACATCATTAACGAGACTGAAGAAGGGTAAGGGAGTTGGCAAGGGTACACATCCAATGGCAGGTCCCAGCACATCCTGTAACTCTGCATCCCCAGACTGCAGTGGTAGCATGCACCAGTGGAGGTAATAAGCTAGGCTTCCCAACAGTCCCTTAAACAAGACTCTGCTGGGAGACCTAGAGACACAGCAAAGCTGTCAGAGCATCTGTTAGATGCTTCTCCATAATCTTTATGAGTATTGGGAGCCATTCTAACAGGCCTTCAAGGTCCCCAGAGAAACCTTGATTCAAGCCAAGCTGCATTCCATCTCCCAAAAGCTTATCTGCAATTCTTCCATTTCAGTTTATTCCTCTTTCTCTCCTCTGGGACTGTAAAAGTCTACAGGCTGGTGACAGAGGAGAGAGGAGAATTGCAGGCTGCTCTTCAGTCCTCTGACTGTGCAAGTCCTGCTGGGGTTCATTTCTCAGGTGTTTTCATGTGTGGTCACTCGGACATGCACCACGTAGGTGGGAGAGCCCTTGTCTCCCTCTCCAAAGTCTTCCAGACTTGTTAACTTTGGACCTGGGGATTTGCCAGTGAACTCAAGGGACTGCTCCTTCTCACAATGGAGGTGTCAAAAGCAGCACATAAAATAGAAGGTGCTATGTGGAATAAAAATGTAGGTTTCACTCCTGCTGTCCCACCCCACAGTGATGTTGGCAGAGGACTAGCAAACCCAGTTTTCAGCTTCACAGTTGTGTGAAAACAAAGTCAAACATCTCTGCTGACAGATCTGTCACCACTTCTCTTCCATGCTATTCCCACGGTTCAAATGCACCTGTCTCTGCCCACAGTTCCCAGTGCTGAGCTGTGGCTGCTTGGTGTTTCAGTTGTGAGCACCTGGTAACACCTGGTACCCTCCCGGCACAGCAGGCTCTCCCACTGCCCTGCTAATGCCCATCCATTGACCCGTGCTGCTCCATGGGCTGATCCACTCTTGCCCTCGTCATTGTCTCAGTGTCTCCACCTCGCTGTTCTCCTCCAGCACTGCTGCTCTTCTAGCCCAGCCCCTCTCCCTGTGCTCTGCCAAAGCATGTTGGTTCATTTGTGCCCTCTCACCAAACCACAGTGGGCTGAGACTGCAGTGCTTCTCCCCTCCAAGGATAGTTAAGGAGAACCTGCTGTGCTGTTGCTCTTTTATTCACCTGTAATATAGGCAGGATTTCATGACTGCATTTCCCCTGCTGCTTTTTAGCCTCCTTTCCTCCAGGGAAGTGTTAAGACAGGGGTTGCTGCAGCTTGCTCTCTCCTTTCTGTCTGTAACCTATGCCAAGCTTTTTTTGTGATCTCCTCCTTTTCCATTTCTCTGCTGTGGAATTTTGCTCTACCACTGAGTAGTGCATTTCTAGCATTGCTTTAACTTTGTTGTGTCCTGTACACCTTGGGTTGTTGCAGGCATCAGCACAAAGGCCTCCAGTTTCAGTAACAGCGCTTGTTAGCAGGACTCCATTCCTCTTGCAGAACCACCAACAAAAGCTGCTTTACCAGTCATCGCTTCAAGCAGCCCTGAAAACATGGTGGGAAAGGTCATCTGCTGAGTATGAGGCATCCAGAGGCAGTAGCTGTTTTGTTTTACCTCTCAGTAGGTAGGTCTCAACCTTCTGACAATCTTTCTTTTTCTGATTTCTTCTGCAGGCCCAAAGATGCCTTCCGAGCCATTAAGAAGAGAATTGTAGGGAATAAGAACTTCCATGAAGTTATGCTGGCTTTGACGGTGAGTAGTCATGGCTCAGCTCTCTGATATCGTGCTATAAAGCTGAATCCTTGGCTGAAAAGCCAAGCTCAAGCCAACAAGGCAAACTCACAGAGACAGAGAAGGCCGTAGCTAATGCTTGATTGCCTTTGAAGGTCCTGGAGACATGTGTCAAAAACTGTGGCCATCGCTTCCATGTCCTTGTGTCCAGCCAGGACTTCGTAGAAGGTGTCCTGGTGAGAACAATCCTGCCGAAGAACAATCCGCCTGCCATAGTGCATGACAAGGTGCTGACCCTCATCCAGGTGAGCCAAGAGGTGTGAGCACTGGCACCAGTTCAGAGAGCGTTTGTCTTTAGTACAGCAGACTGCTGTGAGTGATAATGCACTGTGCTCTCCTCCTCCCCAGTCCTGGGCAGACGCCTTCCGCAGCTCACCGGACTTGACTGGTGTTGTCGCAGTCTATGAAGACCTGAGACGGAAGGGCCTGGAGTTCCCCATGACTGATCTGGACATGCTTTCACCCATCCACACACCACAGAGGGTATGGGAGCACTGCTGAAGAGGAGGGTGTTGAGCAGCTGCCATTCTGGAGCTATGAGGGGACATCAGGAACTCTGTCTTGCATTTAGAGGGCTTTTGGAGAGTGAGAAGCTCCAGGACAGCCTCTTTGCTGAAAGAGCTATTGAAAGCAGATGGGGAGTTGCCATTGACATTGCTCTCCTAATGGCACTGCTCTGTCAGCTGTGAGTGTCTAACATCTCCTTCCCTCTTTCCTTCCCTCACTTTTCCCACCTCTGTAGACTGTGTATGGCTCCAACTCCCAGTCTGGACAGAACTCGCCTGTGGTCAACTCCCCTCAGCAGATGGAATCCATCCTTCACCCTGTCACCCTGCCCACTGGGAGAGGCATGCCCAGCGACGCGCCCATCACACCCACACCAGAGCAGGTGAGCTGGACACGGGCCGGCTGTGGTGCTGCTGACTCTCCCTGTATTTGGGGGTGGATTCACAAACACTGTTGTGTGACTGCTGTCCTGGCCCTTCCCCAGTCTCTGTCCTCAAGGAGCCGTTCCTCTCAGGCATAGTCCCTCGAGAGCTCCCCAGAGCTTCACTGTGATCACAGTGATGAGCTGGGATACCACTAACATGGTTGTGTTTTCCTAAGACAGGGCTACCTGCAGGTAGAGGAAATATCCCCCAGCTATAGGGAAGTGAACTGAGGCACAGAAGTTTTGAGTGAGGTCTTTATAGTGCAGTACAGCAAAAGCTTGTTCAGCAGATGCCTCCTTGTCATCTTACCTCACCGCTGACTTTATAAGAATCAACACCATCTGGCTATGTGGTTTCCAAAGTCCAGGGCTTTCTCACTTCTTTCCCCGTCCTCTTTTCTCCTTCCTCAACTTCATATGACACCATGTTCAGCACCACACCTCCAGTAGGCTGCATCCCCTTACAGAACAGAAGGTAGAAACTGTTCTCAAGAGACTCATAAGCCACTAGTGAAACCGGTGGGATAAAGTTTCAACTGCACACTTAGCCAAGGCCTTCTGAGTAGGAATTCTTTTCTTTCCCCCCTCTTATACCACTTTGGAAACGGAATTATTCGAGTGGCTGCTACACAAGAGGTGCTAGGAGCGGAGAGATTTGAATCATAACAGCAGTCTGTGGCTGGCTATTAAAATGAAGGCTAGACTAATGGCCAAAGATCCCAGGTGAGGGCCTGGCGTCTGTTACCAGCAAATTAACTTGATTTCAAGTAATGGCACTTCCTTCTGCTGGGAGCTCCTGAGAGCTAAACTGAGTGGTGACAAATGAGCTCCCCAGTGGCTGTTCCCTCCAGCTCTGTGAACGTGCACACCTATGCAGTCCACTGCCATTCAGAGCTACCTCAGCTATCTCCCCAGTCTTCCCAGGCAGAGCTGTCACTTTGCCTCCCTTTTGCAGATTGGGAAGCTGCGAAGTGAGCTGGAAGTGGTGAATGGCAACATGAAGGTCATGTCAGAGATGTTGACAGAGCTGGTGCCATCCCAGGCTGAGCCTTCCGACCTGGAGCTGCTGCAAGTAAGGAACGCTGGTGGGGTGGAGGGCTGGCACAGCAGGTTGATTTAGCAATAACTTGGTGGGCTGAGGCATGATGCGTGCCAGGTGTGGGGAACAATTGCACTGGACAGTTTATCATGTGGGGTAAGGGAGACACAGGGAAGGTGGAGTTTCAATGACCAAGGCAAGTTGCACTATGGAGAGTTGAATCATTTCACATCGGGACCTGTAGTTCCCAAGGACCTTTCTTCCTGGATGATGTGTTAGACAGGAGATGTACAATTACTGTCTGTAAAGCTGACACTCAGCTTAGCTGTCATACCAGTTACCCCAGTAGCCCCTGCAGTCTGTCTGTCCCGCTCAGACTTCCAAATCTGCAGGTGCTCAGCCTTAGTCTGGCCTTTGTGGTAACTTCCCCTTGCTGTGAGCAGGAGCTGAATCGGACATGCAGAGCCATGCAGCAGCGTGTGCTGGAGCTGATTCCCCGTGTTCTCCATGAACAACTCACCGAGGAGCTGCTTCTCATCAATGACAACCTCAACAATGTGTTTCTGCGCCATGAAAGGTACCTCTCTCCTCCCTTCTCTGCCCTGCTCCTCCACAAGAGGTTCCCCTTGGAGGCCTTCTCTCCCACCCATTTAATCCGCCCATGAGTATAATGCTCAAGATATATCAGCCTGTATCACCCATCTTTGAGAACAAAGACAGTTCTCCGCTTTTGCTGATTTATTTCTGTTCTTCAAAGCTGCTGTGTAAGTTATTGCTGGAATATAAAGATGTCTCTGTGGCATAACCCAGAAGAAGGAGGAAACTGCAGGGAAAGAGATGGTTTTCTAGCTCTGAGGCAGACAGGGACAGAAGGGACTTGCCCCGTGTGAGGTCAACATCCCCTTTTTTTTCTTCCATTTCATCAAATCCATCCCTTAAACTAGGATGAAGTCTGGATAATTGAGTCCCAGTGTATGTTTGGAGAGCTGTGTTTGAACATTTTGGATAGAAGTCACTCTGGAGGATCCTCACACCACCCCTCAGGAGACATCAAATCTGTGGGCCTTGTTGTGGTGTCTTTGGTCTTGAGGGGTAATTGGGCCCTGAGCCACAATTTCCTTTCCCTAGTGTGTAGCAAAGGGCAGACTGTGACAGGCCTTCTAAGAAATCTCTTGGGCTGTGGGTGAATAAGCACATAACTACTGAAATGCATCTGTGCAACCTGTCCTAGGGAGCCTGCTTTGGCAGGGGGGGTGGATTCAATGATCCAACCCCTACCGTTCTGTGAATCTCTCATCCTTCTTGCAGGTTTGAGCGTCTTCGGACAGGACAGCCTGTTAAGGTAACTTGGAGCCACTGCCTCTCTGTGCAGCTCAGTTTGCATCCTGCAGGCCTGCGGTGTCCTGCAGAGTTGGAGAGAGGTTCAGCCAGCCCCACTTACAAGCTGTGGGCTTTGCTCTCCAGCCCAGCTACACCAGGCCGTGCTGGAGTGCAGGACGCTCCAGTTCCCACTGCTAGCCTCTCCCTCCCTGCCAGCAGGAGCCTTCCTCTCCTCTCCCCCAAAGAGCAAGAGCAGACAGACCAGCAGCAGTTACAGTTTCCTGGTATTTAAAGCTGAGAGGACCGATTCCTATGTGAGCCTTCCTTTGTCCTCTGAGCACTACCTTGTCCTCTGAACCAGTACCTACCCTGGTGTCCAGCAGAGCCGGGAGGCTGGCTATCAGGGCATATTCTGCTCTGGCACACTATTCCCAGACAGTTCCCTGATCACTGTCCCACTTCTCCCAAGGAGAGGCTTCACAGCTGTTATCTGTCAATGGGTATAGAAGGGCTTCCTTCTCCAGTGTTAATGAGCTAAGATTGCAGGGAACAGGGTGTCCAAGCTTCAGAAACTCTCCACCATCTTTTCTTTTTTTTCCCCAAAGGCACCAACTGAGGCAGAGAACAGCTTGATTGACCTGGGACCCAACACTCCCTCCGCAGTGAGAGACCCAGAAGTCACGAACAACCTCTCCTCTCAGCTGGCTGGAATGAGTATGTTGCCATACAGTGTTCCCCTCAGTCCTTCTCCTGTGCTGCTTAGGGAATCCTTCTGTGCCCTTGAATTGCCTCCCAAAATTTTTTAGCCACATTCATAAAGTAACTTAGAAAAATAGGGTGTATTGTCAGCTAATAAACTCATGAAGAAACCTGCCCCAGGCTGCACAAGCATATGTCTCCACATCTACACCTCACATAGTCCAGGAGGTAGACACGACTTAAGAAGGGCCTCAGCATTAAGTTGTGGCTAAAGACTAGGCCTGCCAGCAGAGCAGGACAGAAAGTTCCTGCCCTTCTGATGCCCAGCAGCAGCGTAGCTGCCTCTCTTGCTGTGCAGTGTCAGGCTGACCACTGAGATCTGCAAGAAGAAAAGCTGTTGAGCTGTGCTGAAAAGGCAGCCATGAGCATCTTGGGCTCAGGACCCATGATTTGACAAGTTGTCTACTCAGAAAGCCTGAAAGATCCTGAGGGGTCTTCAGGACAGAACAACAGCCTGTGTAGCAGTGCCCAAAGCTCTTCCTCGCTGTGAGCATATTCAGTACAGCTTGGATGCATCTACAGAAAATTGGCAAGATTGTTTTAACAGGCAAGCTAGTTGAGATATTTTTAAAGTCAGGTTTTCTCAGATGATGCCTGAGTCATGAAAATCCACTTGTCTGCCTGAGAGGTGATTGCCTAGGAGCATGGGTTATCCTCTTCCACATGTTATGGAGCAGTTCCCTCTGAGTTGTCCTAAATGTTCAGGAACATCTAGCCTTCAGCATCAGTGCAGTAAATTGCTGCTGTTGCTGCCTGAGACTGGGCTAAAAATATCTGCTGGGCAGGCAAAGAAATTGCCGCTGTCACTTCACCCACAGCACTGAACAAGCACATAGACTACAGCTGAGGGGCAGGACAGATGAGTGGGCCTAGAGCAGTTCAGCCTGTTCTGATGCTACCTACCACCACAAAGCCCATGGCCCTCCATTTACTGCTCTCTGCTGCCTGCTCACCCTGCTCTCTCTTCCACAGATCTGGGCTCGAGCAGCGTGAGCGCAGGGCTACGTTCCCTCGACACCTCCGGCAGGCTGGAAGAAGAGTTTGACATGTTTGCCCTGACCCGTGGCAGCTCGCTGGCTGAGCAGCGCAGAGAGTGAGTGTAGCAGTCCACTCTGTCCTCTCCTGCCTTCCTGCAAAGGGGGGAGAGCTCAGGGCAGCTGGGGTTGTGACCCCAACCAGCAGCAGTTCCTGGGAGACAGTAGGATGCCACAGAAACACATTCTTCTGATGCACAGTGCTTGTTGGATGATCTCTGTGTTCCCAGTCCCTCCTCCTGCTGCTGTTTTCTCCCCTTCGCAGTGTCCTCCTGGGCATGGGGAGAAGGAAGCAGTCTGTGCGTATGGGACTGCGGTGCTGCATGTGCTGGGGAGACTGGGTGCTGAGAGACGAAGGTGTGGAGTGGGACTGGCTGACTTTTCTTGTCTGTCTCTCAACTCCTGTGCCCTGACTGGGGTGACAAATATCAGTGCTGAATAGCAGTGCAGGCTAATGGACAGAGTGTGGAACTGGAGTGCAGGAAATAGAGTCAGCTTTGGCTTGCAAGGCAGGGCAGTGCTCCATGCCTCAGTTTCCCTGTTGGTAAGTGGGACTGATGTTTCTTCCTCTGTAGTGTGTTTGAGACTTGGTGCAAAGCACTACGAGTTGGGTCTCCATATACTGACTGAGCTGAAGAGATTGTTGCTGCAAAGAGTGGATTCCTGGGTCCTTGTTGTGGGAGGAGCTGACAAGAGCTGCGCTGACCAGATGCCTTTGCTTGAGAACTGCAGCTGATGTCACACTCTTTTGCCTGTCAGAGTCATCCACTTCTCTCCATTGGTTACCAGTCAGTAGAGCCACAGGCATGTCGCTGCTTCCAGCCCTCAAGGACCCATGCAGCTGGGCAGTAGCACCTTAAGGTCTCTTAAGGATGTCTCCTTTCACTCCTCTGCCTCAGGCAGCTTCTGGTAAAAGTGGTGGGGAAGCCCATGGGCTACACACAACTTCATGTGTTTTGCCCATGTGTTCTCCTACCACTTTTACTCTGAGGTGCACTGCCTGTGGACAGAGGTAGTCCAGGACAAAACCAGTGGTTCCACAGCACCCAGTCTGGGCCTGAAATCCAAGCCACTGGTATGTGCTCAGTGCTGGAGGCTGAGGGAGATCTGGGCAGGGCTGGAATCGTATCCTATCCACAGATATTAACAGGCTGAGGCTTGTGATCTCTGCATAAATAACAAGACATCTTCTATTTATTCCTCACTGCCCTCCGTCTGCACTTGCACTCCTGCCAGGTGGCCTCTACTCTCACTGGCTCAGGCTTCACATTTCACTCACCAGCATCAGCTCTCAGTGTCTCCCTCTGTCTGAACAGACCCCTTGCCCTGCTGCTGACAGACGGGACGTGGTGGCAGGAGACACAAGCAGGGCCACTGGGGTTTGTTCCTGACCCCCCCACCCCCATGCTTCATGTGTGTCTCAGCGAAGCAGTGCTTGAAACACCTCAAGCCTTTCCTGCCGTTCTTCCTCATCAGCGGAATGATAGCAGCGCTGTACTTCATCCTTGATGCCATTGTGCACAGCGGCCCCTTCACTGATGAGCACTTCTTTGAGAAGTTTGAGCGCCGGTGGCCCAAGCCCTTGGCCTCCAACAGAAACAGCTCTACTTGATGGTCTGATGGATCTGCAAAAGGTGCCTGGGAACAACTGGAGAGAAGACTTGCAAGGCATTTCTGGGAGAGGCTTCATTCTCCCAGCACGGATGGACTGTTTTCCTCACTCTGCATGGATCAAATGGTGATGTGTGGCATTAACATGTGTGGGAGCAACCTAGAGGGGACACAGGAATGGGATGAGAGAGATTATGGGTTGGACTTATCTGTATGTGGAAAAAGGTTGCTGTAATTGTGCATTTTTAGACCTTGAAGCAACACTAGGCTCTTCCGATCCTCCAGTCTCACTGGTTTAGTGGTTGGACTTGGCAGTGCTAAGTTAACAAGTGGACTTGATCTTCAAAGTCTTTTCCAACCAAACCAATTCTATGATTGTATTATACAGCTTAGTGATCCTCTGCCTCCATCAGATCCTGAGTGGTATCAGTTAAAGAGATGGTTTTGCTCTGTGTTTGTGTCTCTGAAGGTGGGTGAGTGTATTTGGGCTTGTTGCTGGAATCCTTTCTAAAGTAGTTGGAACCTTCTGGTCAGTCCATGTCTCTTCTGTAGTCAGCCCCAGAGAAGATGAGTGTCATGGTTGATGCACCTAGCTCTGTCAGTATGTGGTTTAGTCTCTTGGATGGTTGTTTCTATATGATGCCTTGTCATCCTGTCATGTGCCAGGGCTGTCCTGTGGTATTCCACAGTGATGTTGCAGTGAGTAGATTAGTCTGTTTGTGGTAGACTACATCTTTGATAGGGGTTTTGCACACCTTTCTAGAAGGTCTTAGGAGCAGAATGATGAGAGATTGAAAGTTATGCAGTCAGAAGCCTTGAATATATGTTTAGGAGTTCCTGCTCTTCACTCCCAGACATTTCATCAGCCTGTGTGTTATCTAATTCCATGCTTTCAGGGTAAAGTATGAAGATCCCCAGGCCTCCAAAGGACTTGCTGGTGCCCTGGATGCCCGGCAACAGAACACAGGAACGGTAAGTGGCCATGGAGCTTTGATAGTGCATCACCAGGAGTAAGAGTATCATCCTTGCTCACCAAAGCAATGTGTCCTGTCTGTTTATCATAAGTCAAGTATTTAACATGACTGATGATAACACCCAGTCTGTACCAACCCACATTTTCTTCCTGGGCTCTGTTCCTCATTCTTTAAACCCCATAGGTGGGGAACTATGGAAAGTCTGGGGTTGACTCGGTCAGTAACAGGATGGACTCTTCATATCTGCAGGGAAATTTCCACCTGGAAATGTATGTTTTATTCCTCTTCCACAGGTTCCCAAGTCCAGCTGCCTTCTCTCTGCAATCAGAGAAGAAGGCCACCAGTACTAATGTGTCCCTTCCCCCACCCTAAACCCACTGCCTCCCCTCTCCCTCACCCTCTGTGGTAGCAGCTTTAAGTGCAGGCTCTCTCTCAACCAGGGGGACTCTGGTGCCTCCAGTGATGGAGCCCAACTGACTAAGTGGATGATGCGGCAAGGAATGGTGAGATCATGGAGCAGCAGGAGGGAGGAAGGAAGCTGGGATTGCTGAACTAGAGGTGGCACTGGCACAGCACATGAGGATGCAAAGCAGACATCAGCAGAGACTGCAAAATGAAATGGAGCAACCCTGTTCTGATCCAAAAGTGAACAGGGTTGGGAAGGAAGCTGGCAGAGCTTCAGTCCTTCGTCAAGTAAACAAGCCTATAGATGAAAATCCTAGGAGCTGAGAGACAAAGACAGCATGTGCCACTTGTTGACCTAGAGGATGGCCTGTTTTGGGGTGGGTGTCTGGCAGAAGCACTAGCTGGGGGCATGAGGAAGGCTGACACCCTTCATTCCCCTGCAGGCTCTCCCGCTCAGCATTAACTGCCCCATTTGGAGGAAAATATTCCAGCTTTTACCCTGTTCAAGGCCTCATCCTCTATCTAAAGTGTTTGAGCCTGATGAATTTTGGCTTTTGGCAGCAGGAATTCCTGCAGTTAGGTCCCCTCAGGCACACTTGAGACTTTGACAGTGTCAGGTCTGAAGCTTGTTAGCCTGTCTTCCTGAAACAGGCACTGCCCACACTGACGTCTGCTCTAGGAAGTTTCTCTACATGCTGTCCAGTTGGCTTGAATGCACTTCTAACCCAGAGTTCCTCTCTGGGTAGACAAAGCCAGTTCGCTTTGAAACTCCCCCAATTTCATGCATCCTCTTCCATCCCCATTCAATCCACCTGCCAGCTGTGGTAACTATCTGTACTTGCTCCCTGGTTTGAGGGAATCTGCCTGTCCTTGGTAAGAAGACACTGCTCTTTCTCTTGGTCGTGCTGTTTCCTGAGAGCAAGGGAGCTATACATAGCAGGAGACTAACACACAAGTTCCCACAAATAATCTCTCCTGCTTCTGCTTGGGGAGCTTCTAGCAATGGCTGCTCCTTGCTCAGGAGCTTGTGAATGGAGAAAAGGATCTGGGGTTTTGAATCAGACTTGGCTTCCTTCAAGATTATCTCAGTCCACTAGGAAGTTATCTCTTTGCTGCTTAAATTGGACAGGGACATGAAGAATTCTGAACTATCCTTATCCCTACTGGAAGTAAAATTTAATTGTAGAGGACTTTCTTTTTAATGTGTCTGTTTCTGTAGTTTGATGTGATGTCAAATCCTGCTGTGCTCCATGATCCTACCAGGGAATAATCACTTCTTGGCAGGTGCCAAACCTGGCATGCCCCATATCTTCAGCACTGCAGACTTTGACATCAGACTATCACTGGTTTATAGAAGGGAGGAGGCTTGGAGAAGAATGTCATCTTGTTCTCTGGCTGCCTGACACAAGCAGACAACTTCCACCTAGCAAGTCCTCTCCAAAATGAAAATCCTGGTCCAAGTCCCAATACCACAAAGCCAAATACCAAACCCCAGATGCTTTTAATGGCAAGTGTCCTGGAAACCATGCGTGTCTGGGTGTGGCTGGGGCAGAGGAAGCAGGTGAATGGTGGCATTTGTGGCTGGGAGAGCTTTGCAGTAGCACTGTCTGGATTTGGAAAGTCTTGAGCCAACTGAACATCAGAGAAAGTTAGCTTTTGGGTTGGACTTAATTCTTGCAGAGTGAGTTTCCTGGAACATCTTTCCTTTTCTTGACCTCACTGCTCTCTTTCTGCCTGTCCCAGGTGCCAGTTCCTCAAGCCAATTTCATGGAAGACATAGAAAAGTGGCTCTCCACTGACGTGGTAAGTGAGGGGCTGCTTTCCTGGAGCCAGCAGTCCTTCCAGACTTGTCTGCAGGGCTGGATTTTAGACAGTGTGCAGCAGCACTGGCACTGCTGTAAGTGTGGCAGCAGGCTGCCCAGAGGGAGCAGGGGAGGAAAAGCCAAGGACACAAGGTTTGGGATGCTTCACCAGTATGATTAGCTAATGGCATAGCTAATGAACTGAGGGGCAGGACCACTCCAACAAGTCTGTTCTGTGGAAGTGGGGAGAACATGATCTCCTCCATGTCTCCCTCCATGTAGATGATGAATCACATCTCTGGAGATGCCTTTGTCTACCTTGCTTCTAACCATGCCCTTCTCCTTCCCTAGGGGGAGTCAGAGGATGCAAAAGGTGTCACCAGCGAAGGTAAGACTTGCCAGCCAGCCCCTTTCTCCAGCGGCTCCTGGCAGCACCTTGGCTCTTCCACAAACCTCCCTCCCTTGCCAATGTTCTGCTCTTCTCTCCCCCCAGAGTTCGACAAGTTTCTGGAAGAGCGAGCAAAAGTTGCAGACCGGCTACCCAGTTTGTCCAGCTCCTCCGCAGGGACACCCATCTCCCCTCCGGCTGCCAGCCGTCACCAGAAGCAAGCAAAGGAAGACGATGCGATGTTTGCCTTGTGAATGCTGTATGGACTGGTGTGCTGTGGAGCAAGAGGCTGTGTGTGCTGTTTTGCTAGCCTCCGACCAGGGGCCAGCAGGGGAAGGACTCTGTCCCCTTCCTCCACTCTCTTCCCATTTCCCCTTTGAGTTATTTTTATTTTTAAGCTGCTTTCAGGTTTCAGATAATCTTTGTTGTGTTTAGGGATGTCATACAATAGACTTGTGAAGGGGGTTTTCAAAGCTGCTAGAGAACGTGGGAGTTCAGTGGGCTTTTTATTTTCTTGGTACAGTGTGGGCAAAGTAGAAGCTCTCCATCCTTTTCTCCAGTGAGGCAGTCAGAGGTCTTGCCCAAGAAACAGGAGAGGCTGCAGTCTGCTGATGAAATCCTTCCTGCCTGCCTCTTTGCTTGCCCCATCCCTGGCATGGATCCCTGGTCCTCTGCCCGCCACTGTCAGACTGGAAAGCATGGGGATGCAAAGCATTACAGGTGGCAGAGGAGGAACACTAATGGTAGAGGGACCCTGTTGCTCTAGTCTCTCTTGCACAAGTGCTTGTGGTATGCAACACCTTCCTGCTCACAAACCCCTCTCTTCCTTTTTTCCCCCCTCCCCATCAGTTTATGCAGAATCCTCCCCCAGCCCGAATGTTTCCGTGGCGCGATAGTCACCAAAGCCCTTGGCCGCACACAGGTCTCGACCCGCGGCCAGTACCCCAGGCTGAAGAGCCTGTCTGCTGCGGGGTAGGATGTGCCTTCCGCAGGCTCTTCACAGTTAATTTAATTCTCCTGTTATTATCCTTTTGTCCCTGCTTTCCTCGATGCAATCCTGCCTCCCTCTCTCACTTCCACCCATGCCTTCCACCACAGCGTGCCACAGTGTGGGGAGTCTCTCTGAGCCTCCTCAGGGTAGCTGTGTGTGCTGGGGGCAAAGAGCTGCGATCCCTAAAGCAGGAGGCCCTTAGGTGGGCACTGCTCTGCCAGCCAGAACATGCTGTTGCTGGGGTAGCTTGTTCAGCTGGTGAGCACAGAGGTGCTTGCGTGACCTCATCCCAGCACATCAGCCCTGCAGCAGCCAGCAGCTCCTTTGTGCACAGGGAAAGAAACCTCTTCTGAGCAAACCGCACATGCTGCCCAGCTGTAAAAGGCAGCCCAGAGAGGAGGGGGCCGAGCCTGGGGCTCCTGCTTCTGGGATTTCTTGTTGAGCGTGGGAGAGTTGCCTTGCCTTTTTTTAATTGCACATTAAAGGAGCAAAATCTCGAGCCTCCCTTGAAGATACATGTGTGCTGTCAGTGCTGGTGTGGGGAGGCAAGGGCCCCGTGGGGGAGAAGAGGGGTGCACCCACACTTGCTCTCTGTGAAAAGTTAAGGGTGCTGTGGTGCTGAGATGAGGCTCAGTGTGGGGGCAGAGGGTGCTATGAGCTGAGGCAGGTGCTTGCAGCTTTTTAGCACAGTCTCCTGGGGAGGTGACCACATCCCATCTCAAAATAGCTACAGGGTGAGCTACCTTCTCTCCTTTCCCTCTCTGCCTTGTGCCAGATCCAAACACTCATCTTAGAGCCCATAAATCACTAAAGACGTGCAAGAAATGGAGTTGCTATGAAAGGGCTCTCTGGTATCTACATGGCGTTCTCAGATGTCTCCATGCCACCTCCTGGTGTCCAGCTGAGTGGGAGCTGGGGGAAGGAGGATGAATGGTATGAAAGTGTCGTCTGAGCCCTAGACCTGTAGGAAGGAATTAGATTAGCTGAAGTTATCACAACCTCAGCACCTGCCTCTGAGCAGCTGGTGGCAGTGGGGCTGGAAAAAGCAAGGTGCTGGGTTTCCTCCTCTGTAAACGCTTGTGGGATGGGAGGATGCTTTGTGCCTTTGTCAGCTTTCCGAGACAGCCAGCACACACTATCCTTGGACAGTCTGTCCCTTGGAAAAATGAATCGCTGTTTCCAATTCTGTTGCATTCCCAGTGCTTCTAGGAGGAACCGGGGGAGACCTTCCTCCTTCTGAACATTTAATACAACCCTCTTTGAGCAGCAGTCTTCTCAACAGGGTGTGCATGCTATCTGCTGGAGGTGGGATGAGCCCACGAGCGGCTCTGCTGGAGGTTGCCCAAAGCTAAACAGAGCTTCACTTCTGAGCTACGCCCACTCCCACAGCCAGTTCTGCGGCAGGGCTTTGCCATGCCACAGGACCCCAGGCTCCCCTGCTAAGAAGGGCATAGATGGAACAAAGTGTCCAAAGTATTTCCTCTCTGAAGAGCGCAGCTGAAGAGCCATGGGTTTCTGCCTTAAAACTCTGTGAGGGCTTCCTGCAGCAAACACAGGTAATTGCTGAGGAGTGCCACAGCTGCAGACCTCCACCACAAGTCCATTTTTACAACACTAACAGCTTCCTGAAATATCTATTTATTTATTTATTTTAAAGCATCCAAAGCATCCTCGTCCTAGCAGATGCTAGAAGAGAAACCTGGGTCAAGAGGCTGGATTTGCCCACGCAGCACTGGGTCTGGCCTCTGCTGTCACTCCTGCAGCAATCTCAGAGCCAAACTCAGCTCCATGTCTGGCACCACTCCTCCACCCCAGCCAGGACAGGCAGAGCTTGCACCAAAGCTTCTGTGCTGGGAGTGTGGCCTGCTGGAGGATGCTCAAAGTCAAGGGACCGTGAGAGTCCATAAACTACAGGCCAGTGCCACATTCCTCAGTACTGCAGCCCTGCAATGGCAGGTGCCTCCTGCGGGACAGGACTCTGAGCTGAGATGCACTGATTTGAGAGCCCCTGCAGCCTCCCTCCAGTCAGCCTCGACAGAGGAACAGAATGAGGAGGAATGGCAGAAGGACCAAATGCTGAGCTTCTCCTCCTGGAGTGCCTGCAGGAGAGGAAGCAAGAGCAGAGACACAAGCTAGCCCAGGCTGGCGGGCTTTGCATTTGTGGGGCTAGAAGGGCCTGCAGAGCAAGGGGCCCGATGCCCAAACCCTCTCGCCATGCCTGTACTCAGGCTGTCTGCCTCTGTCAGGAAGGGACAGCTTCTGGTCCCGAGTCAGCACTTGCGAAAGACACCAGCCTGTTCACACCAGTGATGAACACTGGTGCCTCAGAAAGTGCTTAAAGCTCTTGGTGCCTTCCGCTCCCTTGGTGCATTGCCTGCAGCTTCCCCTGAAAAAGAAATTAAGCCCTCCCTGAACATACACGCCAAGCATGGGGAGTTCAAGCTCCTCTGTGCTGCCCCTGGGATGCCCTGAGCCCACCTCAGGGTAAGGACCCCTTCTCCACCCTCATCTTATTTCCCTCCTCCCTGGACAGCTGGAACAGGAGCTGGTAAAGGCAAGAGGGGACCGGCCCCAGGGATGACCTGAGCGCAGGGCAGTTGGCTTACCGCTATTTCCATCATGGGCACAACTGTTGGCAGTTGCCAAGTAGAGACAGTTTGAAGCGATGGCCAACAGGTAACAATTCAGAGTGCTGCTCATGGCCCTGTGGGCGAGCCTGTCTCCTCCCCACCATGCAGTCAGCTGTGGTCACAGCACTCTTAGCTGCACCCGGAGCAGAGACTTGTCCTTCAGGGATGATGTATCTTTTCTTTCGAGCAACATAAAACCATGAAGAATGGGGACGAGCGCGTGGAATCTTTCCATGCCCAAATTAATACTGTTGTGCTTGTTATAGAATATACCAGTAATAGCCTGAATCATTTTGCAAGGCTTCTTTTGAGGAAGAACTTTGAAAAAGAACCCTGACAGGTCCGCAAGGGATCGTTTTAGGCAGCGCCCAGGCCTTCTGTGACGGCAGAAACTGCCCTGTGATTGCAAAAACATAAAGCAGCTGCTACTCTACAGAATTAAACAGCTTTCCCTTTTTAAAAAGAGTTTCCTAACATTGCTGTTTTAAAAAGCTGTGACGCTGCCCACTCACTCCTTACCACCAGATGGCTGTGGTCCCTCACATGCTCCGATGGAGCTCCACCAACTGCAGACGACAACCTCGCCCTGCGCAGCCACCGCTCGTCAGGCTGTGCAGCCACTGGAAACCAAACAAAACAAAGGTTTCCCTTATTCTAAGTGTTGTGCCTCAGCCATTATCTGAGTGCGGACGCACACTGCAACCGCCCTGGGACATGCATTCAAGCGTGGCGCCTGCACGGGGCCGCGTGTGCTGCGCCTAAGCATCCATTAATAACCACACTGGGAACAGGATCCTGGGCTGGATGGATCTGTTGCATGACCCAGAGCAGTTGTTCCGCTGTACGCAGAAGAAAGGCCTAACTTCCTTGTACTGGGTCAGAGTTGCCCTGCATCTCCAAAAACTAAATACATGCTGAAAGTTCATGAGAATTTCCATGATGTTTGGGCTGTGTGGTTCTTGGCATACCAGCATCTTGTTTGTAGAGGCAAAAAGATGCACGTTCCTCTTTTAGCTACTACAAACCTCCAAATAGTATAGGGACTTTTTTTTTTTTTTTTAAATGAGCAGTTAACAAAAGTATTTCCTGATTTCCCACCACATCATCTCACAAATCAGTGCAGAAGTGTCCCTTGCTAGTATGCTGGGAAGGCTGTTCTCCATCCCACAAGGACTTTCATGTTGCTCTGCCACATCAAAACTTCCTCAGTTGTTTTTTTTATAAGAAAATTCCCCCTTCCTTCAAAAAATGAGAATCAAGCTGCTTCCCCTTCCCTGCAGATCGCTGTTAGTGGCATTGCTTAGGACACTGAGCAGATGGAGACACTGGGAAGGGACATAAGGCGGGGGGGTGGGCCTTGTGGGCAGTGGAGAAAGGTGAAGTGAGGAAGGAGAACACTTCTGTAGGTAACTCATTTATGTCTGTGTGAGGGTACAAGCAAATGGAAGCACAAGGAGAGAAGAAAGAGACAAAGTAAATGTCAGTAGGATAGGAAAAGGTACAAATGTGAGAAGAAAAGGTGGTGCCCCAATGCTTAGGAGCAAGGGAGTGGAGGTGGGTGGTGGGCCTGGAGGGGTGCAACACAAGGAGCTGTACTGGCAGACAGCCTATTTATATTCTGTTTCTCCTGGAGATAGTTCACAAACCATGCAGACAGAGGTGCCTTCTTGCAGCAGGGGTGATGCCAAGGTGGTTGATAGCCCTTGGGAAGTTTCTCTGGTTTCTCTGTTGTTGACTTGCCTGCTCCTACAATACCTGAGCATCACAACAGCACCCAGCAGCTCTGCTGTGTGCTGAGTGAAGTGTCCTTGTTGCTTTGTGTCAGTGACCAGCAAAACCTGGGATACAGGGAGGCAGGGGCACAGGCTTGTAAGCAGAAGCTTCCTCTTTCCTGTCTGCCTTCGTCCTTGCAGTCTCGTGCGTGTGAGGGTGCACAGAAACCGCAGCAGGTTGGGACTGCATGAGTGGGCAGATTCGCTTCCCCCTCCCGGTGGGGTTGTCAGCGGTCAGAGGGATGGAGATGGCTGAGGGAGGGACAGGATCATTCTGCATGGGTAGGAGAATTCACTGCAGCGCTGGCTTCTGCGGTGCTTCTGCAGGGCTGAACCTCGGTCCTCGCTGGGAGCCCCCAGACGGGGGGGTACGGAGGCTGGGGGCTCAGCCCTGGAGAGAGACCCCCAGGGTGACAGGCTCTTCAGCAGGGGTTTCCTCGGGGCGGAGCTGGGGGGATTAGAAATTCCCTCCCACCCTAGAACAGCCATGCGTGCCAGCCTCCAGGCGCTGGGCTTTCCTGGTCAAGCTCAGCAGAAAAGCATGGCCCAGGCACAAGGTGAATTTGATGGTGGGGTGATGTGAGGACGTGGCTTTCCTGCAGCTTTATGGTCGGCTGTTTGTCCAGCACAGAGCAGCAGGAAAATCTGTGTTTAGAAAAACTGCTGCGAGGCACTTTAGTGATATTTTTAGCTCCTCTACCAAAAAAAAATTTTTTTAAAAGGGCCTTAAATACCAGGGCAGCCTCCGTGGGAGAGA
The DNA here is from genome assembly GCA_013400835.1 of Zapornia atra. Classification (NCBI taxonomy): domain Eukaryota; kingdom Metazoa; phylum Chordata; class Aves; order Gruiformes; family Rallidae; genus Zapornia; species Zapornia atra. The sequence continues at coordinate 189,334 of VZTU01025579.1, forward strand.
GGTGCCAGTTCCTCTGAGCTCCTTTGCGCAATTTCAGTCCAAATAGGAAAGGGAAAAAAAAAAAAAAGAAAGAAAAATATAAAGAAAATCTGGGGCGTGGGTGGTCACTGCCAGCAGCTGCCCTCTGCCCATCCCTGCTGCCTCCAGGCAGTGACATGTTTTGTGCAGCGATTCACACCATCACCCACTCCCTCCAGCAGAGCTGTAAGGGAGTGGCCCACCTTGTGCCAAACACCTTCGGTCCCTTTTGCTTCTGCTGCCAGGCTGCACCCAGCAGCTGAACCCGTGAATCCAAACCCGGCGTCCTTGTGAACGATTACCGAGCTTCCGAGCCACAGCCACGGTCCGGAGCGAGGTCCTGCTGCGCAAGGCAAAGGGGATGTCTGCCGCGCAGTGCCAACAGCACCAGCAGAGGGGCTGGCTCCTGGGTGCCTGGGATGCTAGGGAAGAACTCCCCAAAAAGAGGGATGTTCCCCCTCTTTCACACCAGCTGCTGAGGTCTGTAAGCAAGGGGGCAAGGGAGCTTTCCAACACCGAGCCAGCCCTACCCCTAAATGAAGGGCTTTGAAGAAATAACTTGCCCATGAAAACCCCTCCCTTCTTATCCCTTCTCCGTAGCCTGTTGCAAGCTTTCAAAGCAAAGCTCTTCCAAGTAACAGCTTGGTCAGGTAAATTCACTCTTCCCTGAGCTGGAGTGATCCTTTGTAATGAGTGAGGACAAGGGGAGAAGGAGATGGTGGGGACACACAGCCTTTGCTGCAGACACCCTGTATGGCCATGGGTAAACCACTCAAATCCCACATGCCCTGCATGCCAGCCTTTAAAATAAACCCCTTCCCCCACTCTGTGGCTCCTGGGCTTGGTGTTCTCTAGCAGCACGGGTGAAGCCAGGTCCCCACCAGCACCCCTGAGAGCAGTGTTCCCATGCCTCCATCCCACACCCTGTATGGAGTGGGGACTGTCCCAGTCCCAGGGCAGATGGTCACTGCATCCTCCATGTCCCCAGGTCAGCGAGGTGGGCAGCTTTCCCAGCCTGGGACACCAGCATTTCTGACCTTTCCCGTCTGACCCCCCCTGCCCCCACCAGTGCAGCTGCCGGGGAAGCACAGGGGAGCATTTTGCCACCGTCAGGGATGCCACGTGTCCCACCAGGACTCCCTGCTTTTGCATCTGCCCCACAACCCTGCAGCCTGCCTCCAGATAATGCTGATTCACCCTTTGCCCAGCCTGGGCGTTCTGCTGAGTCAAGGTCAGGCTGGATGGCCTGGTATTGCTGAGTAAAGGTTTCGGCTGTGGTGGAGGGACTCTTTTTGCTGAGTCACAGTGGAGCAGGGTCCACGTGAGGCTGTTTATGAAGGGGCGGTTTCCTGTGCGCCGCCCTGAGATTGCAGCTGCTGCTCTTGGCTCCAGTCCTGCTTCTTGGGACAATTGGAGAAATCTCCAGAAACAGCCTCAGCTGCCCACAGCCCCATGCAGGAGGAGGACACATGTTTCCTGTACCCCAGGGGCAGGGGAACACGCACAGGTGGTTTAGAAACCTTGGGAGGTGTCTCTGGGTCTCACTCTCTTTGCAAAACTTGGTTTCCAGCTCCGGCTCCTCCCCTCCCCTGAGAAAGGGGGGGTGAGCTGCGGGACAAGGTCCTCCTTGTTGTGATTTTTCAAATCCAGATTTCCACAGCTTGTCCTGTCTCGCAGCCAGGGCACACTTTGTTTTACACAGTTGTGGCGCTGAAACAAAGGAGGCAGCACGGGCACAGATGTGCACAGATGGGATTTTTATTTGCGCACTTTGCTCTGCTCCCTTCCACGCCTCCCTTCTGTTCCCAAATCAAATCCCCAGCAGTGCACAGGGTTGATCCCCACCAGCACCAGGACTCTAAGTAGTGTGGTGGGCTCTGTGCACCCTCCCCCAGAATTTCAGCCCAATGTGCTATGGAGACCTGCTACAGGCTTTATGCTGCTGCCTGTCCCTGGGTCTCTGGCCACAAAGCTGGAACTTGCCTTGTGGAGAGCTTGCTCTTCTTCTCCCTCTTCCTCCCTTCTCTGATCCCACCAGCCCAGAGCCACAGCTGGAGACACCCATGCACTGCAGCACTCACATTTCCACATGTCTATCATCTCATCTGCACTTAGTATTTTTGTCATTCTGGGTCAGTTTTACTGAGGAATCTGCCTGCACCTCTGTCCACCACCATGCTGGTGCCTGGGCTTCCCGTGTGTGGGCTTTGGCCAGCACAGCCCCATCTATCTATAGGATGCTCCAGAGGGGACCAGCAGTGCCAGTCCAGAGGCCAGCTGCTGCGCCTGTGCTCCCCATGGAGACTACCAACCTACCTTTCTCCCTGGCCTCCTTTTTCCACCTGTATCTTTGATCTAGACGTGGATTGTTTGATGCTGACGGCAGCGAGCACAGTCAGTTCTGCCAGGGCTGGGCCGGGCTGGGCGATCTCCCTTCAGTAAACACAGATTAACCCACAGAACAGCCCTGTATACTCCAGCACTGACTCCCTTCTTCAGCAAGTCATTTCAGGCAGTTATCACCATTTTGGGTTTTTTCTCCCCTTGTCATTACACAGCAAGTTGTGGTTACTGAGTCAGCTGTCTGGGAGCAAGCCAGGCAGCTGCATTTTGCTGTGTCATGATCTGAGAGAGCCCATTAACCCCTCAGAGATGGCAAAGGATGGTTTTCACCGGGTGTTGCCTTCCCCTCCAAGCTGAGCTGAGGTGCTGGGAGATGCCTGATGGAGCCCAGCATGGAACAGCGGCACTTCCCACACAGGTTCAGGAGAGCCAACTTCACACTGCCTGAGTAACTAGGTGTTTCTGACAATAAATCTATTGGCAGAAAAGGCTGTGAAGTGTAGGGAGAGGAGAAAATCTCTCACTTCCCCCTCCCTGATGAAAATGCTGACTCCTCAATCACTCTCTGCTGTTAACCATCTAACCTGCCTCTTAACTAAGCATTTTCTCAGGGGCTGGGCTATGCAGATGGAGGTTTTTAAACCCAGCAGGAACTATTACAAATATCTTGCCTGAGGCTACTTGATTCGTCTTTGCTACAAGTCTCCTGGGCAGTTTCTCCGTGCCCGTGTGAATCGCCCTCACAGCGAGTAGCTCTGGCACAACCCAGCTGCTGCTTGCTGGGAGTAGGTGACAGGGCAGGACTGCTGGCTGACACGGTGGACACCACAGGTCTCACACTCTGATGAGGTCCAAGGAAAGCCTCCTGGTGCCCTGGGTGTGGGCTGGCCTCTGCTTTCCCATGGCCCGCTATGCCCAGAGTGAGATGATCCGGGAGTTTGTTCTTTCTACTAAACACACACACCTCCTTTCCTGTGCATCACTCCCAAGTGTCAGCTTCCCAAGTTCTCTTCTAGGAAGAGAGGGTCCCTTGCAGGTCTGTGCCAGCACACTCAGTGTCATTAACCTCTCCACACTGCTTAGCAACAGCGCAGCAGGAGCAATACAAATCCTCGCTGCAGAGCACTGGATGGGGCCAGAAGTGCCCCAGGCCAGTGACTGCACAGATGATGACACCCCACTTTCAGTTCTCCTTCCATCTTGCCGCAGGGCATGTGGGGCCTTTCCCGAGAGCTGGGCCTGGTCTCATAGTTGCTCCATCCCAAGCAACCCTGATCAGCCAGACACCAGGCAGCATAGATCAGTTACAGAGCACAGTTTGCTTGTCTGCACCCGTGGAAAAGCTCACAGCTGAGGTAAGCTGCAGTTGGGACCTTCTCTCTTGTGACCAGCTCAGGAGAAGGTCAAGCCTCAAGCTCCAGAAGGAGGTACACAGGCTCCCTGTCATGGGACAATGTGGCTATGAGCCAGGATTTCTTCCTTGGAAGAAGTATCCTACCTGGAATGGTAGTGACATGACTAGGCACCATCCCTCTTTTACCTCTGCCCTCAAATCTGCATCTACCTCAACCCTGGATGAAAAGGAAGGAGTAGGACCTTTTGGATATATCCTTCTGAGCATCTCCAAGCACGCAGCCTCCTGAAAGAAGGCAGGCAAGGGACAAAAGCATTGGCCTGAACGCAACCAGAAAGTCCTTGGGGAGAAACTGGGTGCATTACCAGAGCTATAGAACAGGGGTGAAAGGAGGGACAGGGCTTGAGGATTTGAGGGTTTTTCATATTATTTCATAGTCATAAAATTATTATTCATTTTCATTCTTATATATTCCCTACTTCCCTCCACCAGAACTACAGGTTCATTCTGTGTTCCAGCTTTCTGTGACAGAATAGGAACCACTGAAAAGGACAGAAAACTTCACATGAGCTTTAAGGTGCAATGCCAGAGGGAAACCTCAGTTTGTAGCTGTCCCTGTGACAAAATTGCATTCGTGTCTTCAGGACAGCCTGCCATACAGCCCTGTGCTCCCATGGACTCTGCACAGGAGCCCTCTCTCAGGGGGCTGATGTTTGGGGCTTTGTCACACTGGCTTCAAAGATTCAGGCATCCTGACACATTTATTTTACTGCACAGTAAAAGAAGCAAGCCAGCAGCAAGTCGCCTGCAGTGGGATGGGACTGGAGCATGACGGCTTTTGCTAGCACACACTGTTGCTTTAAAAGTCGAAAAGCAAGACAGGAAAAGTCTGGCTGAGTCAGGGTGGAAACGCTGAGTAATCCTTCCTGAGTACTGCACCGCATGCCAGATGTCTGACCGAGTCAAAAAACAAGTGTGGAAAGTGTATGTCCTCCAGCACAGCTTTCTGACTTCAGCCCTAAACCCCTGTGTAGGTGCACTTACAGGGGGATGTGCGAGGTGCACGGCTTGGGACAGCAGCACCCACCAGCAAAGCCCCAGAGCAGACTCACTAGAGGGGACAGATGGACAGAAGACGCTACAGTGCTTCCCCCTCCCCCACAGACTCCCTGCCACCCGGACATGCATGTGGCACAGGGCTTTCTCACCCCCACTGTAGGAGGGGAACAGTGCCTGTAAGTGCCCCGCTCCTTGGGTTGAGCACAAAATGTGCACTTATCTGCAGCACAGCTGGCCGATGCATCGTCCGTGCTGGCTAGCCCTGCTTCCCACACAGCTACAGTTGGAAAAGAAGGGCCTGACTGCATCTCTTGGCTGCCTCACTGACCACCAGACAAAACAGCAGAGCAGCCAGCTACTGGCAGAAGCACCTTGTCCAACTCCCTTTCCCCAAATCAGAGAAATTATTTGCATGGAAAGTCTCTGCAGACCTCCTCAGTTTCCCTTTTCAGTTACCAGCCACCCAGCCTCCTGGCAATCTAGGGGATGGAGCACTGTTCTCCATGGCCCTGCACGCAGGTGTGGTAACAGCAGCAGCCAGCTCTGCACAGATCAGACCATGTTCTACTCGTGCCCAAGAGAGCGTGGAAAGGATTTCTCTGTTCATAGGTGCAGGAACAATGGTGCTGGCCCCATGCAGTGACAGGGTCTATTGTCCAGTGCCCAGCACCGTGTAAGGGCAGTTCTGGCACCTGCAGACCAGACCCAGTGCATTCAAGTGCCACAGCAGCTGGGTTACCCGCCATGCCCAGGACTGGTATGTGTCCCAGGGTCCCTGCTGTGCTCTCTGCCACAGTGGGGGTATGCTCCTAACCTGCAGCACAGAGTTCCCCATCCCACAGCCCGCAGTCCCCAAGAGACTCTCTGAAGATGTGCATGGTCATGAGAAATAAGACGTGTATACCCGAGCCGTGCTGGGGCAGATGAGGACAGAAGGTATCTTAGCTGCCCAGGCAGGCTGCAGCCAGGCACGGACTGGGATGGAGAAAGAAGAGGCTGACTGCCCTGCCCCAGGCACCAGCCCCGTAAATCCACCTCTCCTCGTCCAACCCTGCCGCCCCCAGCACAGCCAGCACCTCCAGCAGCACTTGGGCTCTGCCCCCCAGGGGCGCCAAAAGGGTTACGGAGCTAGTCACCCTTGAAGGAGAAGTTTCCAGATATCCTCTTGTTTGTGCTTAGTAAGTCAGGACAAAGGGGTTGACTTCCTTCTGGTCCCTTGTGGTGCAGGCGAGGAGCGGGTGACAGCCAGGCTGAGAAGGGAAGTGCAGTTGTGTTGCAAGAAGTTTCTGCTCACACTGAGGTCAGCGCTTTGGCTGCTCACGTGGGCTGCCTCTATAAAGCTGGATGCGGGAGCCCGGCAGCACAGCTCAGAGTCTTCACTGTCCCGGGAGCAGAAGGGAAGGAGGAAAGCACGAGCAAGGAAAAAAAACCACCACCACAACAACGACATAACAACAGGGAAGCGGAGCAGTGAAACGAAGAGGAGAATAATGGAAACTTCCCAGGCACGCAGCTCTGAAAGGTGAGAGCAGGATGGGAACGAGAGGGAAATGTTTCACTGGAAGAGTACTGTGTTTCTGCCTTTGTTTTCTTGGCATGCTGTTCCTGTTTCTGCTTTGTAGGGAACAGTATGCTCCTGCTTTCACTTCTGGACCGAGTCTGTCAGACCTCCACATTTGGGATGGAGTTTGGGATGTTGGTGCTCCCCTGTTTCCACTCGTGGCTCTTGGGAAAGTTCTGCTCCTTTTCCTGCTGTCCCAGGCTCCCCCTTTTTTCCTAGAGAGCTAAGATCTGTTTTGCCAGTGGGGAGGGACAGCACTGACATCTGTTTTGCTGTTCTTCCCCAGCATGTCCAAGGACCTGTCAGAGCTCATGAAGGAAGCTACCAAGGAAGTGCATGAGCAGGCAGAGAACACGCCGTTCATGAAGAATTTCCAGAAGGGGCAGGTGTCCCTCCATGAGTTTAAGGTACTTTGCAGCAGCACTGCTTGGGGATGGGATTTCCATGCCAGGAGGTACTTTGTTAGATCAAGGTCTGAAGGGGAGGAGAGGGATGGCACAGGGAAGGAGGTCTTTTGTGTTACAGCTGTCTGATGTCAGCACCTCCCATGTAAAACATGCTCTCCATCAAACTCCAGTACCCTAAAGATCTTAGCAGCTCCTCCTGCAGAAGGCAGGGCAGGGCTGTGCATGTCAGGATGAGCAGCCAAACTGAAGCAGGATAAAAAGACAAAGATCTTGAAGGGATTCATGCAACTGCTTTTCTCTTTCTTCATAAATGCCTGCCTGTTAATTATTGGCAATGATAGTTAACAGAGGTATGACTATGTGCAGATACATGAGCAGCTGAAATGCCAAAAAGACGTAGAATACTAAATTTACAACACTAAGCAGCTACATCTGGAAGTGTTGATGGAATAGTGAGAAAGGGAGGCTGCGGGATGGTCTCCGGCACTGAACTTGGCAGTGTTTGTGACTTGGGTTACACCAGAACTGAAATCATAAACAATTAACAACTCAGCAGCAGACTGAGTTGGAGCAAGCCGTGTCTGCTGCAAACAGGTAGAAGCCTGTTGCTTTTTTTAAGATAAAGGAGAAACATTTGCAGATATTAGTCTGTGCCTAGCCTGGCTAGATACACAATTCCCAGGATCTGAGCCACATGACAAAGCCATGAGCAAAAACAAAGCACACACCTGGGCCAGAAATTCCTGGGAGGTTATAGGATGTGACGCATGGGCTCGCAAATAACAGCTACCGATCCAACCTGCGGTTTAATTACTTTGTTGTTGAATTGTTCCTTGGCAAATAAATCCACAAGAGTAGGGGGAAAAAGACTACTTATTTCTGGCAGGTCGCATTCAGGATACTTAGTCAGGCAGAAATTTAATCTCAGGTGCTGACTTCCTGCTGTTAGAAATGTGGTGTTGGTCGGGCAGTGAACTTGGAGACGGGCTGGCAGCAGAGCAGAAAGTCAGGCCTTTGGGAATACCACTCGGTTTCTTAGAAGACATTTACGTGCTGTCAGGGGGAGCGAGACGTGACATGGGTTTTAAAAGGTAACAAGGTCAAAAGCCACATTTCCCACCGGCTGCCCCTGAGAGCAACCAGTCAAGTTGTATTTTCTTAATTTGTTAGGCAATATTTCTGCATTTTGTTTCTTTTCCAGTAAGACAGGTAACAGGTTATTGTTTAAAAACCTCTGGTTTTGTTTACTCTCTTGGCAGACCTATATATCTGCCCTGACACGTGACTCCCCAGAATCCGAGTGCTTGTTTCCACAACTGGGCACTGCTTATCAAAGTCCTGTTTGCTGGCACAACGGGGGAAAGTTGAAACGGCAACTTCTTTCCTCCCCCCCCCACCGCAGAACTGATTGCTTTGTGGGAGAGGAAACCGCTTCCTTTCCTGTCGTCAGCATTATGCTTCCCCCCACCCCCCACCTCCAAACCTGACTCACCTGTACTACAATACCTGTTTTACCCTTTGATGCTGATAAGGGATTCCAGTGTACAGAAGGGGTGGTGTGGGTGTAAATACATGTATAGCCTCTGAAAACAGAGTGCCCGGGGAAGGAAAGAACACAGCTGGATTGTCTTAGGCCACGTGGAAAAGCTGGCAGATGGAAGAAAGTATCGCGTAAGCCGGGAAAAAGAACAACAGCGGTTTCAGAGAGGAGAACGCATAGCCCCCTTCACAAAGGCATCCTTCAGAGGCAGGCTGGGCTTCCAGCGCCCTTTTATCTTGTCTCCTCGAGGCAACCAAGGAGACAACCCTGCTTGCAAGCCTGAACGAGGAGGAGTGGTGGTACCTCGGTTCCCACGACGGTGGGATGCCAACAGAATGAATACACTGAAAAATAAAGGGGATGGGTGCGTCATCATCTCATAAGGTCCCATAAAGGGAAGCCACATCTTGAAGCATTCAGATCTGAACAATGCCCCAGACAATTTACCTTTGGGAATACCCTCTCTATTGAGTGAGGGAACAGAGAGAACAGACCAGGCAGGATTTCACAGGGCTCTAGTTTCCATTACATGAAGCTGTAAGAACTTTAACTTGAAGGGGAAGGCAGCGGCTTTTTAAGGGCAGGTACAACCAGTATGCTGGAAAAGGGCAAAGGCCTTACCTGCTGCTGCCTCAAGCAGAAGGGGAAGGGCTAGACATAGTCTCACCACACCTTGCAGTTTGGTTTTCCATGTGGGAAACCTGCTGCATCACAGACATTCATACTGGGTGTGCAGATGAGTAACTTTTTCTTTAGCAGGATCTACCCCGAAAACCTGAAGCAGACAGAGAGACAGACACACCTGTAACCTCATCCTCTTCCCTCTGTTTCAGCTGGTTACAGCATCCCTGTACTTCATCTACTCTGCGCTGGAGGAAGAGATTGAACGTAACAAGGACAACCCAGTTTATGCCCCTGTGTATTTTCCGGGGGAGTTGCACCGGAAAGCTGCCCTGGAGAAAGACTTGGAGTACTTCTACGGCAGCAACTGGAGGGAAGAGATCCCATGTCCTGAGGCTACTCAGAAATACGTTGCAAGGCTCCACGACGTAGGCAAGAATCACCCAGAGCTCCTGGTGGCCCATGCTTACACCCGGTATTTGGGAGACCTGTCTGGGGGGCAGGTGCTGAAGAAGATTGCCCAAAAGGCCCTCCAGCTGCCCAGCACTGGGGAAGGGCTGGCTTTCTTCACATTCGATGGAGTCTCCAATGCCACCAAGTTCAAGCAGCTCTATCGCTCCCGCATGAATGCCCTTGAGATGGATCTTGCCACTAAGAAGAGAGTCTTGGAGGAAGCCAAGAAAGCGTTCCTGCTAAATATACAGGTGAGCAACAACCATCCGGCCCTGTCTGCCCACACCCTCCCTGAAACAAGATAATAGCTACAGGCAAAAGGCAGAGCCGGTATTTCTGCTCTAGAGCTTATGGGAAGTTGTGGATTAGGACAAGCTAGTCAGAGTTGGATGGCTACACTTGTCCAACCTGGAAGCCTAGGAAAAAGCTGGTCTCTTAAAAGCTCTTCTCCCTCCCCCAGGGTCTGAACTCATTCAGATATAAATGAGTGCTTCCACTGGGATGGGGACCACCATGTAGCTGTCCTACCTCTATAGAAGAGTTCCACAGGTGCTCTATGGATGCTGACTAGTTGCAAAGGTGCCTTGCCTTCCTTCCTATCAGAAGATGGGCAATAGCCTTCTCCTGAGCTGGAAGCTTCAGAGAGAACCTGTGAAGTGAACAAAGAGTTTGAATGACATGCTGCTGGTCCCACAAGCAGATTCTTTTCTATGCAAAAAGTGCCAAGAGATTTGAAGTGAAGGCTCGTGTCTTCCTCTAGTTCCTGAGGCAGGGGCGAGGGGTTCAGTGAAAGAAGAGGAGGCCACATAATGAGACTGTGTTCCCTCTTCTCAGGTGTTTGAAGCACTGCAGGAGCTGGTGTCTAAGGGCCCGGAGAATGGTCACCCTGTGCAGCCGAAGGCAGAGCTTCGTACAAGGAACACTAACAAATCACATGAGCACGGTAAGACACTTGCAAGGGCAGGGGCTTCACATTGTCCCTTGTGGTTTTGTTCTCCTACCTTCATCTGTTCTTGTCTGTAAAAGCCACTGAGAAATGAGCATGAGGTGGTTGCTCCATCTCTTCTCCAGACATCCGCAGGTAGGGCAAGGAGGGGCACTGGTGCACCAAAGCTGCTTCTAGATGTGACAGAGCAAGGATGACACATTTGGGCTCTCAAGAAATAGTGTCAGTGAGGGAGTTTTACAAGAAGAGAGTCCCCTCTCCTCCTCTTAGGTTTTAGCAAGTATTAAGGTTCATCCAGCACAAGTTTTGACCATGGGAAAACTGGCCTTCAGTTCACAGAAGCAAAGGCTGCGATTTTGGGCCCAGCAGATCAGCCGTGATGCTGACAGAAGGTTCCTCCATACATACAGCCATATCCAATAGCCTGTCCTTTTGAACTAAATCCTTCTCTGGTCATTCTGCTGCCTTCCAGAAATATTTATTGAAACACTCCTAAGAGCGTGCTGGGTTTATAGCAAACACTGTTTTGGATGGCGAAGTGTAAGCAGCTGGGAAGGGGGATCTAGAGGCTGCCCATGGGCTTTGCACATCTGGAGAAGCTCCATCTGCTGGCAAGTGCCCATCTGGATCCAGGCAAAGCCTGAACAGTGGCTCTGAGCAAAGCCATCCCTTTTCAGGGAGCCAGATTTGAGACTGAGGGGCAGGCTCAGATGTTTGCAGAGGAGAGTGGTTCCCCTGATAACATGCAGTTCAAATAAATAAAGCCCTCATGACCTACCCATTCTAAAACTAAAAGGGAGCTGGTGTGTTTTTTGGTGCATACTGGATTGAATCACAGTTTTCCCGTGGCAAAGAATGAAAAGCAAATAATCTTCCACATCTCTAGCAAGTAAAGCTTACCAAAGACGTTGCTCTAAAGGCAGTGAAAGTTCTCTGAGAAGCTTTGCTGCTACTTTCCCAATACACTCTGAAGTAGGATTTTCAGAAAAGTTTGGTGCTAGATGAGGAATCTCACCCTGAATTGGGTACAGGGAAAATGATTCGTCTGGAGTGCTAAGGACTGCCTGTTTAAGGCAACTCAATGCCTAACCAATTAAATCAATAAGATGTCAGAGACAAACTGCCTTTTAAAATTGTGGCTTAGGTATTTGGCTGTCTTCTGCACCCATCAGGGATTTGATGGAGCTGGGCAGTGCATTTAATAAGCCTGTAAGGAGACAGGGAAAGAGGCCAGTACTCAAGTATGGGCAGAGAGGTTGTGAGTCTTTGTGAGGCCCAGGTCATCCACTCCTTTTCTTCATCTACCCCAAGACAGCAGAACCTGCTGCTGCTGTTTCCCACACTCCAACCAGGCTCTGAGCTTCCTCCTTCTCCCCTTGACAGCTCCAGCAGGGTCTGCTTCAGCACCAGGAAGAGTTAAGCGTGGCATAGCAGCACAGCTTTATGCCACAACTTGTTCTCATCTGCTTATTTTTTTTCTGTCCTATCTAGGTCTGGTGCCTGGGAAAGACAGCAAGACAACAAACAGGGGAAGCACAGGCATGATGCTCACCACTCCCCTGGTGCGATGGATCCTGGCACTCAGCTTCCTTGCCACAACAGTTGCCGTGGGCTTGTTTGCCATGTGAAGAAGAAGGAGCTTCACCTTCTCTTTGTGCCTTCCCTCACCCTGAACTAATCCACCTTCCCCAGTCTTTTTGAGAGAAATCCCCCCTCACTGGGTACTGTGATCTTGGCTCTGCCACTAATATTAGGAGACTTTTCTTCACAGAAATCAAAGGGAGTGCTATAAGGGGGCTTAGGCAACGTCCCTACCATGCTTGGTGCGAGTTCTTCTCAGAGACTAACTTTATCACCAAAAACTGAGGGTAGAAAAGGCTAAAAACAATGGCCAAGAACTGTCATTGCTTTACAGAGTGCGTGCAAAAAATCCTATGGGATCAGACAGCTCTGACACCTGCATCTCCTCAGAAACATGACGCTTCCTGGAGCTCTGTTTGCTCATCGTTTTCATACTGCTAGATAATACTGTGATCACTTTTTCTGTGGAGCCACACGGCTCTTGCGGGTTATAGACTGTTTTGTATGACACTAGTAGGTCTTTGTTAATTCCTTTTCCAATAATTTGGGGGTTTTGTGGGGTTTTTTTAAAGCAGAAGACGGTTGTTGAAGATACACTGTCATTTTCTTGTCTCGTTATATAATTTATACACATAATAAACTTCAACGTAAAGTCTTCAGGCCTGGTGCTTCCTATTGCTAGAGCCTTACCTGGGGAGTAAGGAGGTGTCTGCTTTCCTCCCAGTTCTGTGTCTTGGAGCTGCTGCCTCCAGAGATGTTACAATAGAGGGAAGTGGGAGCTATCATCAGAGCCAGGCTCTGCTCCCACTCAGTGCTAACAATAACCTGTTACAAGCTGGAGCAGGTTTCTTCAGCTCCTACATGCTGGTCTCTATTTCTAGAAATACCACAAAACTCTGTGAGCGTACGAAGTAACTTTAAGGGGTGGAAGCCAAATGTAAGAGCTGGCTGCTCTTCTGTTAAAAGCAAAAGGTGATGGGACCCTCAGCTGGCCTAAACCAGGTCAGCCCTCCCTGACCGCTACCGGCTCAGGGCTCCGTTGCCAGCCTGCCTTTGCAAGAACTTGAATGAGCAAAGCAAGCATGTTTTCACCACCCAGAAATTAAACGCACACAAGGTTTTGATCCTATAACTGCACACCCTCACCTTGGTGACAAACCAACCCACCTTCCTGCCGGAATCATTGTAGCACTGCTACAGGTGCTCCCAACACTGGGCGCTGCTGGAGCTGCCCATGGACACAGTCTGCCTCCCCTGCATTATTCTGAGGCAGGTCCAAGGTCTGGCTTTGTGTACAGGAACTATTGTGGCCATAGGCCCCATCTGCTTCAGAGGGTCTTCTAACACAGGAGTCGCTATAGGAGGGGCTGCAGTTCAGGTGTGGCACAGCAGGGACCTAGAAGGCTGTTAGCGGAGCCCTCTCCTCTCCTGCTACCAGAAAGCCTCTGTGATCAACATGTCGCTATGATGCTGCCTGCTCTGGCTGTGACATTAATCCCAAAGACACGCTTTCCTACCAACCTGTTTTAATGACCATCATTGAACCTGCTCAGAGAGCAGGAATCAGAAGGCAGGTCCTGCTGAGAAAGCAGTGGGAAAGAAGGGCTCTCATTATTCTCAGGCTCTTATCTACCCTCTACCCTTCTGAAATCCCCTTTAATACTTCTCTATTTGGACCTATTTGCCAACCCCTGGTAGCAAAAATAAGTTAATTCTTTAAAAAGATAGTTGGATGTTTGAGAAGCATGGATGAGGCTTGATAGCTATTGAAATACAAGACTGATTCATTCAGATTTATATTAGGTTCTACCCATTCAGTCCCTTTAACCCACCCCAACTAAATCACTATGTTCATTGTTACCCCACTCAGTAACTAATCATCCCAAATAAGCAAATAAACACTCATGAGCTCAGAAACGCACTCTGCCACGCCCTACCCCTCTGCACAGCCTAGAGACCGTTAACTGTCACCTCAGTTAGTAAATCTGACTTCAGAGTGACATCATCCCCTCCCTGCTCACGGCAGAAGAGGTATTGAGTATCTCACAGCCATTGAGGTATCACACGCTGAAGGACTCCCAACCAAGCCTGAAGAAGTCTTTGGAGGTGAAGACTAAAGCTGTATTAGATCAATACAATCTCTACATCCATTTTCTCTGCACCATGGTGCCCTTCATTTGCCAGCTGCCATTTTGAAAACCTCCCTCACCCTGTACTACACTTCCCAGCTCTGCTCCTGCTCAGGATGCACGCTAAAACATGTATGCACCAGCCTTCCCCCACAGAGCCCCTGCTAACCAAGGAAAAGCATGCTTGGAGAGCACACACAGCAAGGCAGCAGCCTGCTTGCAGGCTGCCATGCTCGCTCCACAGCCACTGCCACCCCCGTGGGGACCTGACCACACCACCCAACCACCATTTCCCCACTGTACATCCCAACATGGCCAGCAGGTTTCTCCCTCCCCTCCTCTCCCNGCCCTGCAACAAGAAGCTGCGGGTACCCCAAGGAGCCTACAGCAGTAATTAATTTTATTAAACGCCTCCGCCTCCTCCCCCCACGGTGGCCGAGCCTCGACCCGCAGGCTGGGGGAACTTAATGCGCTGCCCCCGCCACCCTCCTACAATGGTTTCACCCGCTCTCCCCTCCGCGCTCCGCCTCAATGGTCCCGCCCAGCCGCCATTTCGCCTTCCCCCGCCCCCTTCTCGCTCAGATTTCGCGCCAAACTGCGCCCGGCGGGCAG
>VZTU01025579.1:204013-366367 GCA_013400835.1 Zapornia atra
CGGCGCCGAGCGCTTCCTCTTGGGGCCGGGCGGCAAGGCACCTGGGATCCAATCAGCGGCGGCGCGCTGCGGGGTGAACCAATCGGAGCGAGCGGTGGCGGAGCCGGCGCGCCCCGCCCAGCAGTTTGGTTTCCGGCGCGCGCCGTTTTTGCCGCGAAAAAGTTGGTGGAGGCTTCACGCGAGCAGCGAGGTGGGGTTTCGCGTCGGGTGGCGGAGGGGCGCCCCTNCGTTGCGGCCGCGGAGGGTCCCGTGCGGCGCTCGGTGTGGGGGGGCCTGACCGCGCGCTCTCGGCCCCGCAGGGGAGCAGCTCTCGCCATGTCTGGCTTCGACGACCCCGGCATTTACTACAGCGACAGCTTCGGGGGCGATGCGCCGGTGGACGAGGGGCAGGTCCGGAAGTCCCAGCTGCAGAAGCGGTTCAAGGAGTTCCTGCGGCAGTTCCGCGTGGGCACGGACCGCACGGGCTTCACCTTCAAATACAGGTGCTGCCGCCGCGGCTCCCCGCGACCCGCCGCTGCCAGCCAGCCTGCCCCGGCCCTGCGCGCCCCGTGGGCACGGTAGCCAGGGTTGGAAGAGTCCCAACCGCAGCCCAGCCCAGCCCTGCCCAGCCCACCTGTAGACCATGTCTTTAAGGGCTTCATTTAAATACCCCCAGGGACAGTGACTCCATCACCTCTCTGGGCAGCCTGTTCCAATGCCTGACATTGGAAATCCTTCCTGATACGCAACCTAAATCTCCCCTGGTGCAATTTTAAGCTATTCCCTCTCATCCTATCACTTGTCACCCAAGAGAAGAGACCAACCCCGATGGCTCTGCAACTGCCTTGTAGGTAGCTGTAGAGAGCGATGAGGTGTCCTCTCAGCTTCCTTTTCTCAAGACTAAAGCACCAGCTGTCTCAGCCATTCCCCATATGACTTGTGCTCCCCCAGCTTCATCTCCCTCCTCTGGACCTGCTCCAGCATCTAAACACCCTTCCTGTAGTGAGTGGCCCAAAACTGGGCACAGCTCTCGAGGTGCTACCTCACCAGAGCTGAGTACAGGAGCACAATCACCTACTCCTGCTTGTTACACTTGTCTGCTTTTCCTCTTCCCCTGCATTGCAAAGAGCTCTTTGTCAGTGTGAGAAATGCTATCACTACCGCTCAACCCTCAAGGAAAGCGGGGGGTGCGGCTCTCTTCCAGATTTTTAGGCAGCTGTCCAGTGGCAGAGGTAGCAGAGGGATCTGTGCTGCCAAACTCACTCCTTGTTCTGCATTAAAAGTTCTGTCTTCAGGCTCTTGTGCTATCTATCTGGTCTGGAGTTTCTTCTGTATCCATTGAAACCAGTACAGTGCTGTCCCTGTGTGCCTTTTGAGGCTGCAAAGGGCCCTTGGCTGCCTGAGGAACTGCAGGTGTGTCATGCAAGAGCTGGGACAGTCTTTCCTTTCATCTCTGAATTTCATGCAGTCTGGCTGTTTTAAGGGGAACATTGCCAATTATGCGCTTAATTCGTTTAATAAAACCATATTTAGCTAAAATCATAAAATAGCTATTATCATGCATAGAATTTTCCTAATTGTCTATCTGATTGAGTAACTCTAGTAAGCAATCTGCTTTATATGCTTTATAAGCAGTGGCGTCCCTGGTCTTATGTCAAATTTCAAAGTGGTTTTAGGTGAAAAATTTGGCCAGGTCCTTGAAGTGCTTCTCCTGGCACCCACACCATTGTCCCTGTTTGTTTTCTAAACCAAGGGCTCCCTGCAGAACCTTCTGTCTCTGCTCCTTGCTTGTCATTAAGGTCACTGTGGGTGACTGGTGTTTTCTGCCCCGTAAACCTTCACCCCATACTGCCTTCCAGGGATGACCTGAAACGGCACTACAACCTGAGTCAGTACTGGGTGGAGGTGGAGATGGAAGATCTGGCCAGCTTTGATGAGGATCTCGCTGACTATCTTTACAAGCAACCAGCGGAGCACCTGCAGCTGGTAAGGATGGGGAGGTTGGCAACCTGGTGTGCTGACCTTGCCACGTTGTGAGAGCAGCCCTGACCGTATACTGCAATAGACCTGTAACAGCCTCGATGTTCCCTTTGTAGTTGGAAGAAGCTGCAAAAGAAGTTGCCGATGAGGTCACCCGTCCTCGTCCTTCGGGGGAGGAAACTCTCCAAGACATCCAGGTGATGCTGAGGTCCGATGCCAACGCAGCCAACATCCGCAGCCTGAAGGTGAGGTGAATCTGCTGAGTGGCGAGTGGAAGGACTTGATTGTGCAAGGGTGTGATGTCAGGGCAGGTTTTGGTACTCGATCACGTAGTATAGGGTACAACCCATGTCCTTACAAGCAGGGGCACTCTGCAACTTAAATCTGACTGCAAAGGACTCTTAATACTGGTTCCTGCTGTAGGGACATTATTGCTGTTAGCAATGTTCTGCATGGAGTGTTTTGTCCCTTTCTCCCTTCCTTTGATATCAGCATGGCTTAAGTCATGCAACATCCCTCTGCCACTGTGGAGGGAGCAAGTGACACTGTGCAGGCTTTTTTTAGTTCTGGCACAGAAGTCCCATGGATGTGGGAAGTGTAGCTGACTGTTTCTTCAAGTTCTTTAGTGTCCACCCTCCAGTGACAGCTTTCTCACCTTTCCTTCACCTTTTCCCTTTCAGTCTGACCAGATGTCCCACCTGGTGAAGATCCCTGGGATTGTCATTGCGGCAAGCCCCGTGAGAGCCAAAGCCACCAGAATAGCCATCCAGTGCCGCAGCTGCCGCAACACCATCAGCAACATTGCTGTGCGCCCAGGCCTGGAGGGTTACGCTCTCCCCAGGAAATGCAACACGTAAGGACTGACATGAGGGATGCATGTGGCAGGCAGGTGGGGAAGAAAAGGCTGCATCCCTTCCTCCTGCTCTCCCTCCATCCCCTGCGCACTGCATCCGGTCAGCCCTGTGTGTCATCCATTCGTGCTGCCCTTGCTCCTGCCTGCACCCGTGGCTGGCAGGGTTTAGCTGTGCTAATGCTGGCTGTTGTTCTGCATGACCCGTGCTGCAGGCAGTGCTGAGCTGCTGTGGCCGGGGAGTTCATTGCATCTCCAGGCACTTTGCCCGTTGTACCTAAAGGTTCATTCTGGCCTCCAGCTGCACTAAGCTGCCATCTTCACTTCCTACTAAGTTCTCACTGTATTCAATCAAACTCCTTGCTGCGAGGTTCTCTCTCCCCAGGGGGCTGTTGTGTGTTACTTTCTGTAGGGGTACTAACCTTAAAACCCTGCTTTGTAGCTCTTGATGCCCACGTGAACCCCCAGCACTCGGCTGCCACTGTGCCATAGCTCTTATACCAGTAGATCCGGGTCAGTTGTAACTTTGAGCTCATGCCTGCCAGTGTTTATTGTCTGCACCTTATCTTTAATGCAGCTTGAGAGGCCTTTGGGATAGGGATCACTCTTGTACGTGGTCTGTACAGCACCTTGCTCCTAACCCTGGAGTGCACAAGCGCATCTACACCCTCATGTTACCCTCCCCAGCAGTCCTGCCTGCAGTCAGGCACTGGTAGTGGTGTACTGAGACAGCAGCAGGACGTGACAGTGCTCGTTGTCTTAGAGAGCTTGTAGTGTAGCAAGGCAGATATGTCTTGAGGGACTGGGAGGTTGATGGCAGCCTTGTCACATTGCTAATTGCTTTCTCACCAGAAACCACTTAACATTTGCTTCGTGTGTGAGGTTATAAAGAAAAATGCCCTGCCGTGTTGCTGAGTCTATGCTGTTATCTCCTGTGTAATTAATGAATTACCTTCCTCCACGCTTTTAGCTAGCAGGGCAGGGGGGGAGGCGGGGAGAGTGCTCAGACAAGTATCACCCTGTCTTGTACCCACTGCTGCTTGTTGAAGACAAGACAGAGGGCTTGGTGAGGCTTTGGCTCAGCCCTGCGTGACTGCCCTTCTCTTCTCAGCTGCTGGGCACCACGCAGAGGGGCAGCTGCTCTGGACTGTGTCACCGCTGTCCCCTCTATGGGGGGCTCCCAGGGGTGTCTCCCGAGTGCCAGCAGCCTTCCCTGATTGATCTCTCTGCACAGAGAACAAGCCGGCCGCCCAAAGTGCCCGCTGGACCCCTATTTCATCATGCCAGATAAGTGCAAGTGTGTGGACTTCCAGGTCCTGAAGCTGCAGGAGTCCCCAGACGCTGTGCCACACGGGGAGATGCCCCGGCACTTGCAACTGTACTGCGACAGGTACCAGCACAGCCTCCCCTCCCTTGCCCCACAGGTGTTGCTGGTGCCATCCTTTTCCCTGCTGCCATCCTCTCTTTTCCCCTTCATCCTCTTAGGTACCTGTGTGACAAAGTTGTCCCGGGAAACAGAGTCACTATCATGGGCATTTACTCCATCAAGAAGTCTGCCCAGAGAAAGAACAGAACCCGTGACAATGTGGGTGTGGGCATCCGAAGTGCTTATATCCGTGTGGTGGGCATCCAGGTGGATGTGGAGGGTTCAGGTGAGGTCTGCTTTCAGTGCCTGTCTGGTCTGTGTTGGGAGCGCCCACTTCCTCAGCAAGGACTGCATGAAATCACTGCTTGGGTCTTGCTCTGCTTCTTGTGTGGCAGAGGGCTCAAGCAGGTCCAGAGGTCTCACTCGCCCTGGATGCTGTGTAGTCATGTCCTCTGACTTTTTCTCACTGATATTAAATGAGATGGCTTCAGCCTGAATCCGCCAGGGTATTTAAGTGCTTTTATTTTATTGATCTTAGTGGCAATCTGCTAAGCCATCCCTGAGGACCTGGGCTGAAGTCCATTGTTAAAATTGAGCTATGTATTTAAAACATGGTCCTGACTATAATTCTCCCTCTGGGTCTTCTAGGCCTGCTTGGTCCAAGATCGTTGTTTTTTCTACCAGGCTCAAAGGACACAGCCTACCTTACTGGGATAGCAAACACCCACCCTCTCCACCCTTGCTACCTCGTAGCACTTCGTGTGACCTTCAGGAAGGGATTTTGGTGGGAGTGGGGGTGGGGAGTAGTGCGTCATTTACTTGAAAACATCCACTTCTTTGCTGTTGCCTCATTCTCTTCATCCCTGTACAGGACACAGCTTTGCTGGCTCGGTGACCCCTCAGGAAGAGGAGGAACTTCGTCGCCTTGCTGCCATGCCCAACATCTATGAGACCATCGCCAAGAGTATCGCGCCCTCCATCTATGGCAGCACTGACATCAAGAAGGCCATTGCCTGCCTCTTATTTGGGGGCTCTCGCAAGAGGTGGGAACAAGTCAGCTTGATGGAGAGAGGGTGGTGGCAGGGGAGTCATTCATGGAAGTCTTCTGGTGGTGCTACCAACTGTCTTGTCACTTGTCAGCAGTGCTTGGTTATCACAGTGAAGGCTCACCATCTCTCCTCCCTCATTTTTTTTCCCCCCACCATGTCACTCCAGGCTCCCAGATGGACTGACCCGCAGAGGAGACATCAACTTACTGATGTTGGGTGACCCTGGCACGGCCAAGTCCCAGCTGCTGAAGTTTGTTGAGAAGTGTTCACCTATCGGGGTAGGTGGTTTGCAGTGCCCGCTTGTAATGCATCTCACTTGTTCCTTCCACAACCTGCGTAGCACTCAAGACCAGACCATGGTCACAGCAGATACCAGCCCAAGTGTCCACAGCTACACTGGCTGGTAGAGGTTCAAACTGCTATTTCTGGTGCTAGTCTGGAAGAGATGGGGGTGAGGGAGGGGAAGCAGGTAATGCCTTTCATTATGATATGAGCCAGGCTATTTGCAGACACCTAAAGACATGAGTGGTGCTGTTTATTGTTGAGACATCATCATCAGAGAGGCTGGCTGGTCCAGGCAAATGAAGTTGATCCCTTCTGAGGCACGTCCCTCCAGGCTGAACCCAGGCATGAAATTGTATTTTCAGTTGTGTTTTCTTGTACTCTCCATTAAAGTCAGCCTCTGACAGTGTTGTTCCCTCGGGAGGAAAGCAAAGCTAATGCAGCAGCCCACCAAACAATGAATCACTTTCTATTCCGTACTTCATACCTGTATTTGTGTGTCTGCAAGCCCTCCGGTGTGTCACAGCTGCTTGGCCCAAGGCCTGGTACTGTGCAGTAGTCTTGCTCTGTACCCAGAAGTTCTGCTTTTGGCATGTGCTAAGGGGTTTTCCTGGATGGCTTTGCATTTCCTTCTGCAGCTCTGGATATTGCAGTGTGGGGGATGCTTTATCTGTCAGCTGTGGCAGTGGGCTCCTGGGTCCCACAGTGGCTGATGTTCTGTCCCCTTCCTTGTCCCACACATTGCTAGGTGTACACCTCGGGGAAAGGCAGCAGTGCTGCTGGCTTGACGGCCTCTGTGATCCGCGACCCATCCTCCAGAAGTTTCTTCATGGAGGGAGGAGCCATGGTGCTGGCCGATGGGGGCGTGGTGTGCATCGATGA
Organism: Zapornia atra; assembly: GCA_013400835.1. Taxonomy (NCBI): domain Eukaryota; kingdom Metazoa; phylum Chordata; class Aves; order Gruiformes; family Rallidae; genus Zapornia; species Zapornia atra. The sequence goes on from VZTU01025579.1 coordinate 210,402, forward strand.
GTTTGACAAGGTACCCTTGGCGCTGCCCGCACGGGAGTGGGGAAGAGTCCTTGGGCTGCCAGCTGCTCCCAGGAGAGCCCAGAGCTGCAGAAGACGGGGCTGACTCGCCTTCTCTGAAGGAAGGTCGGGAGATGGGGCTGCAGGGAAATTGTGGTTACGTCCTGTGCTCGTGAGCAGAGGTCCTCCCAGAGCTTTACCTTGGGAGGGTCAGCATTGGGGGTGGGGGGTGTGTAACTGAGGATCAGTGGAGCTGATTGATGGTGACTGCTTATTTTTTCACTGCACCTAATTTTTCCCACCTCGGATGAGAAGATGCGGGAGGATGACCGTGTGGCCATCCACGAGGCCATGGAGCAGCAGACCATCTCCATTGCTAAGGTGAGATGCAAGTGCTTGTCACCCCAGGGTTGGAGCCTGACTCTCGATCGCCGAGAGCCCAGCAGCCAGCAGTCACACATCTGTTGTCAGAATCACCCCTTTTAAAGTGGCCTGTCCAAGCAGTGCTTTTGATGGTTACTTGTTTCTCTGATCTGAGACTGGTCAGACCTGCCTGTAGGCTTTGTATTGTCTTCTCCCAGGCAGCCTGAACTTCAGCAGGGCTGAAACAAACTCCCCCTGCTCCTCTAGCTTCAGTAGTTCTGCTGATATACCTGTGTGACAGCGTGATGTCACTTTTTCTCCTTCCCACTCCTCTCCACACCTTCAGAAGACCTACAGAAACTGCCTGACATCCTGGTGCCAGGTCTTCTCTCAAATCAATTTGTCTTCATTCCCACTGCTCAACCTTTTTTATTTGTAGCACCTCTGCTCCCCCCTGCTTGCTCTGCCTCACCCCTTAGCTGTTCCGTTCCTGGTAACAGAGTGCCCACCACTTGTCCTTGCTGGTTGCTCTTGCCCTACTGCTTGCAAACCTGCACCTTGGCCCCAGGGCCTCCCAGAGGAACTTGGCCCCAGCCATGCAGTTTCTATCTTGCGTTGCAAATTTGGTGAAAGACTGTTTTGTGTCCTCGCCCGAGACATAAGCTTTTAAATGAAGTTACATAGTGCTCAAGTGTCAGCTGAAGTCAGTTGTGCACCAGAAGTACATGTGCATCCAGCCCCATGTAGCTCCTGTGCTGACCCCTCTGCAGTGTGGAACCATTACAGAGCTGTTAAGTGCTACTTAAGGGGTTTTATTTAAATTCAGACTGCTCTGGACCTTACAATACAAGATGATAGCCCTCTAACCCTGCTGTGACATGGATGTGGTCTTGACCTCATCCATTTCTCCTTCCCACCACAGGCAGGAATCACAACCACACTCAATTCCCGCTGCTCAGTGCTGGCAGCTGCCAACTCTGTCTTTGGGCGCTGGGACGAGACCAAGGGTGAGGAGAACATTGATTTTATGCCGACCATCCTGTCCCGATTTGACATGATCTTCATCGTCAAGGATGAGCACAACGAGGAGCGAGACATGGTGGGCTGGGTCTCATGGCACTCTGTTTTTTGGGAGTGGGAGGGAGTGCGGTTTCCAGCTGCCTGACTGCCCTCTGCTCTCCTAGACACTGGCCAAGCATGTGATGTCCCTACACGTGAGCGCCTTGACACAGACTCAGGCCGTGGAGGGTGAGATTGAGCTGAACAAGCTGAAGAAGCTCATCTCCTTCTGTCGGACGTGAGTGAGAGGCATGACTTTCTGGCAGTGCCCCGGCTGCATGGTGGGAGGCAGTGGTGAGAAGCAAACCACGTGCCGATACTTGGAAGCACCTTGTCTGGGTGACCTTTTAACTCCTCCCTTGAAAAAAGGGAAGTGAGAGGAGCTCGCAGTGGTGCCACAGCATGGCTCAGGGATGTGAGTGGTGCTGGCGACTCTGCTGCCCAGGGGGGACCCCCCATCAGCAGCACTGCCTCCAGCTCCTGTTCCTCCCCTTGCAGGAAGTGTGGCCCTCGGCTGTCAGCAGCGGCAGCAGAGAAGCTGAAGAACCGCTACATCCTGATGCGGAGCGGCACTCGCCAGCACGAGCAGGAGAGCAATCGCCGCTCCAGCATCCCCATCACTGTCCGGTGAGCAACCCATTGCTGCCCCCCTCGCCCTACCAAAACCCTCTGGGTTGAGGTTCCATTGCTGGGTAGCCCAGGAAGGGGGTTAGTGGGGTGCTGGGATATGGGGAGCCCTCTGTGAATGGGCCAACACTGGAGGTGGTAGGGGCACTGGAGTGGAGCAGGAAGCAGGTGCCTGCCATCATGTAGGTGGGGGTGTCAGGGATGGAGAAGGCCCTTCAGAGCCACAGGAGAAAACAATGAACATCATCTTTGGCCACAGGCAACTGGAGGCCATCATACGCATTGCCGAGTCCCTGGGGAAGATGAAGCTTCAGCCGTTCGCCACTGAGGCAGACGTTGAAGAGGCCTTGCGGCTCTTCCAGGTGTCCACGCTTGATGCAGCCATGTCGGGCAGCCTGTCAGGTGAGGGGGAGATGCTCTGTGCTGGGGACAGGAGGGACATGCTGGGCCTGGTTGCTCAGGGCAGAGAGAGAGACAAACTCCACTTCCAGGACCAGGCTGGCAGGGGCAGGGGATGCTACCAGTTCCCACTGCCATGCAGGTGCTGGACCTTCTTTTGGAGCAGAGGCTAAGCAATGCCTGTGGACCATCATAGCTGTGGGGCTGTGGCTCACAGGGAGGGCAACAACAAATGACACCAAGGGTCTCCACCCATGCTGGCAGGGGAGGGATGGTCTAGCCTCTTGTGGTCCCAAAGGCAGATTCCAGTGCTAGAGCTGGTTCCCAAACCTGTTTGTCCTCCAAAATCTTTCCCTATGGGGCTGGAGGCATTGTTTCATTGGGAGGCACCATGGCGCAAAGGGTTGGAGGCAAGCTCCCAGCAGTTAGGACCATGTTCATCTGTGTCTTTGGAACTCACCTTCCATGGTAAATTTGCTCCCGGGTTCCTGAAGTCTCTGAGACATGCAGGTGTGGTGGGAGATACAGGAGACAGGCACTCTGGCTTTGGGAGTGATGTCTGGGCAGCACAGAGCTCATGCAGCCTCTGTCTCTAGGGGTGGAAGGCTTCACAACACAGGAGGACCAAGAGATGCTGTCCCGCATTGAGAAGCAGCTCAAGCGCCGCTTTGCCATCGGTTCTCAGGTGTCAGAGCACAGCATCGTCCAGGACTTCATGCGGCAGGTGGGCTGGGACCCGGCGGAGGGCTGGGCTGTGAAACTGGGCACCTCAGGCTGCTGCTCTGGGGGATGATTGAAGGTTCCTGCTGGGCTCCTGCAAGGTCTAACCCTGCTAGCTTATCTTTTGCTCTCCCCTTCTCCAGAAATACCCAGAACATGCCATCTACAAGGTGCTGCAGCTGATGATGCGGCGGGGCGAGATCCAGCACCGCATGCAGCGCAAAGTCCTCTACCGCATCAAGTGATCTCCCTGTCCCACGCGTGGGGAGGGAACCGCTGCTGCCTGACCCTGCCTGCACGAGGGCAGAGTGCCCTCGGTCTTGAAGCCTGTCCCTGAAAGAAGCTCTCCTTGGGAAGCCAGACATCCCAGGGCCTCCCTCTTGAACCAGTGTTTGGGGTGGTCGGGCTTTGCTTTGGGTGTGCTGTCACCATGTCACATCAATGTTTCTTTGAACTCCAAAAGCTTTTAGTTTGTATTAAAAATAAAAACTGATGTTGGTATTCCAGGGTCTTTGGCTGCCTGGAGGGACAGGGTGCATTCCTTTAAAGGGGGTGCAGGATTTTGGTTGGGGAGGCAACCTCCCCCCCGCCNCACCAGCAGCCCTGAAGGCAGAAGCTCATGTGTCACTCAGGGTTTGATGTGTCTATTAAGGCATAAATCCCATCAGCACAGGCTGCCACACTGGTCTCAGCCGTGCAGGAGGTACCACACCTGGGCCCTGCAAGCAGGCTGCTGCCACCTTCCCTATCAGCCAGCAGCAGCGAAGTAAATGACCTGCCAGTCACAGCTCCAAAGCTGCTCTTTGCTGATCCCTTTTTCCCCTCTGCCCGGGCTCTGGCAGGCGGGGTGCAGCGCTGTGTACAAGCCTTGCTAAAGGCAGAGCCCCTTGCTTGCCCACATGGGGATGCAGGGAGTTGTCCAAAAGCTGTGTGCCCTCCTCAAAGCAACCTCTGCCACCTCTTGTGTGCTGATGGCCGTAGGGAGGGTTGTCTGCTCACCGGGAGCCTCATGCTCAGCCCCAGGGAGGACCTGTGCAGCTGCTCTCCCTTCTCTGTTTCCTGCACAACCTCGTGCTTCTCCAGCGCTGCAGGGCTTTGTCATGGCCAGCAAAGTAGCCTGGGTTCTCCTGAACAGCCTCCCACAGAAGGAAGGTGTGGGTAGGTCCCTGCCATCAGCGGCTTGGGGCCAGCTCGGGTGTGCAAGGGTGCCTTTGGGGGACTCTGCAGACCGCGCAGAGCATCGGTGGGCATGGAAGGTGAGTGAAGCCGCTGCAGGGGCTGGAGAGGCGGCTGCTCTGTCTGCGAGTGACCTTCAGGCTGAGCAGCACCCTGAGAGAGGCTCCGCGGGCAGAACGAGCGCTTAGGGCCAGCAGAGGGTACCAGAGCCCCGAGGATGCTGGGCTGCGGTGCTGCACGGTGCTGCCTCCTCTGAGGGGCAAGCCAAGGGGTCCCTTTGGGATGGGGTGGGGGGTTGCAGGGCGTACCCAGCCTGGCAGCTGTCACAAAAGGGCTGAACATTCCTGCGACACGTGGGGGCTGGGCGCTATCCCTGTTTCCTTATGTTTGGGTGTTTTGAGAGATGCACAGCATGCTCTGGACATGGCTTAGTATGGGGTCAGGGGACCATCTGCAGGGGATGGAGAGTCAAGGTTGACAAGGCAGGCTGCATTGTGGAGAAGCTGCCCCCTGTTCTTCATCCTCTGGTTTTTTCAGATAGGTCCAACCTTTGTGGTAGGTTGGAGGGGAGGCTGTGACAAAGGATCCCAACAGGGATGGGTCTCTGGAAGGCTTTCACCAGTGATTTTATTTATTGCCCTGTGTTTTTCCAGGTGCCAGGCACCTTGTGGGGCTTCTTAGATGATGGGGCAATAGCAGGAACCCTTCTTTTCCCTTTTTTTTTTTTTAAAAAAGGGATGCCTTCTCTCCCCACACTGCTCCCTGGCTGGGGAGGCAGCATCCCTGACCTGCTATTTCACGGAGAGGATCGGCTCCATGGAGGAGGAATAAGTGGAAGTGAAAATAACAGGACTAGTTCTTCACCTGGAGACTGAAGTTCCCAAAACTGCCAGTGTCTGAAAGCATCCCCCTGCCCCCCCCACCCCTTGCAGGCTTTCATGCCTCTGGTCAAGCATTCAGTATTTAAGGATTGTGAGGTGGCCCATTAGAGCAGGGTCAACATGTCCCCTGAGCAGCGGTCTGGTGTCATGGCTGTTCCCTGCCACATTCTGTAGCCCCCAGAGCTCTGTAGGAACAGATCCTGTGGGGCTCTCAGCCCCGCCACCCTGCCCAGTACCTGCATCCTTGCTCTGGAGATGCTGGCAGTACCTGTGTTATCTATGGTCCCTCTCCCACAGGTGCAGTGAGAGCAAAGCGAGCAGAGACGTGAGACTGGCACCCACAGCCTGCTCTTAGGGCTGCCTCTGAGGAGGGTGCAAGCCTCCATTCCCCAGCTTGGAAAGTGCACCCAGTGATGGAGAAGGGCTGAGTGGGGAGTGCCAAGGGAAGGGGATTGGGGAGAAGAACACAGTGTAAAGGGCCCTGTTTCTATCACTCTTGTTTTCTTCCTTCCTCCTTCCCCCCATCTGTAGACCTCCATCCAGCCTTTCCACATGACTTTTCTGTCTGGGAGCAGTAGTGCTTAGCTGGATTTTGGATGCTGACTGACTTGTCCTCACAGGTTTAGAAGAGCCACCATCTCACGGTACATCAAGCTATGCTGGGCACTGGCAGGTGTGGAGGTTAGAAAGTCTTTTCACTGGTTTTTTTTTTTCTTGTTTTCATAATGTAATGGGAGCAGAGGTACATTTCTGTGACAGGGATCAGAATGATTGATCTCTTCGTGCTATGAGATGTGTTGATTATATGGTATGAGGTTATGTAAGTGTATGTACGACTTGAAACAACATTGTGTAGCAACTAATGTATGCAGCAGAGCTGGAACGTACGCAACTGGCATTATCTTAGAACTTGAGATCATTGATTAGTAATGGCTTGTTTTGATGATCATACCGCAGATGGAAATTTTGGGAGGAAAAGCAGTTTGCAGTTGGGTGGAGTGGTAATGCTTGGCGAAGGGATCAGTGGTCCTGCTAATGAAGATGACCAGATTTTTCGTCAAATGATAGCCACTCAATAAAAGATTGGTCATTCTTCTGGTGAAGGTGACTCTTCTTGGTCATCCCTGGGGCTCTGGCACACTGAGACTTGTGACAGAGTCCCTGTCTGGGTGACGCAAAATACTGTTCACAAATCCAAGGCAAAGAGAGAGACTAAAACCAGACAGACATAGCCACTTCACATCTGAGCAGCACAGTGTTCCTTCACCTAGCAAGCTGACCATGGCCTTTCCTTACCTCACCACTATGTCACTGGCACAGCAGCCTCTTCCCCACCCTTGACTTGTCTCCTTGAGAAGCATAGTTGGGTGAGAGTAACCACCCCAGACCAGGTGGTGCATCTGGGGTGCTCAGGTGACTTTCACACAAAGCTTGGGCTCGGGTAGAAGCTACCCACCTCTTGCCACAATGAATGACCCCCTGAAGAACTTGCAGATTACATGTAATTCTGCATGACGTTAATCTGTGTGAGCAGAGGGGAGTTTATCACTCCAAAGAGACACCCAGTCCGCTGGGATTTTGCCAGCCTTCTTGGTTCCCCATTGGAGGGGCAGGTTGGGATTCATGTGACCAGGCATCAAGTAGCAGTGTCTGAGCAAGGGTCTCTCCATGCCAGTGCAGGGGTGTGAGCACATCCAGACAGCAGCTTGTTTTATCCAAAGCAAATATTTAAAAGAAACCAGAGAAGCTGTGCCCTAATTGCATTTGTTTTCTCTCTGTTGACTACAAAAGGAGGTCAGGGTAACTAGATCGAGTAGGTATTTTTGCATCATAGGCAACTCAAACTGGGGAGAGGTGTGCGCCCTCCCCCCCTGTGTGCTGCACCGCTGTGTTGGAGGAGAAGGCTTTGGTGAAGGCTTGCTTTGGGTGGCTAACTTTGGGGCAGCTTTGCTGGGTTTGATTCTCTTTCTTCTTGCACCCAGCTCATCAGAATATCTCCGTGTAAATGTCAGTGGAGCTCCACTACTGTAAAATCCAGCCAAGCTGAGTCATCACATCTGCACTGCTCGGATCTCCTCCATCTCTGTGTAGGATGAGAGCTGTTGCAATGCAGCAACATAACCTCCGAGCATGTTGTGAGTGTCACTTCCTCCATGAAGTAAAACAAAACCAAACTGCAGAGTCCTGGGGGCTATTGCTCAAGGATGTGAGATAAACGCTGGCAAGTAGCATATGCTGATATGTGCAGTGTGAGAAATTGCCTGAACTGGCCCACCAAGCGCCAACCTCAGACACAGGAACCCAGAGTTCCTCTCCCCTTTCTGCTACTGACTTACTGGGCCAGTTAAGGGTGCAACTCCATTTCTTTGTCTGTCTTGGATAATAACCTTTTTTGGAGCACGGACCACCTCTTACACAATTTTGTGTAGTACCTTGCACAACAGTCTCTGGATTTCAGTGGCAGAGGCTACATGCTGACATAAATCCACATTCTAGGGCCTCCGCAGCCCTTGCCAGGTTGAGAAGTAATCTTCCAGAGGCAAAGAAACCCCTCTGCTTTGCTCTGGACAGTGACAGAAAAGTCCAAGAGACAGCCATGGCATCACCCTGTGGAATAGCACGTGTGACATGGGTCTAGGTGCCTGTGATGTGGTTTTCTAGGCAGAGGTGTCCAAATGCTGCATTTCAAGTCCTTTAGGAGGTTTGACTAATGGACTGTATCCCCTAATTTGTATCTTTCCCCTTCCCCTCCCACTGATTTGCGATATACAAATGCCCACTACTGCCCTTCATCCCATTTTTCCCATCCCTTTGCAACATCCTTTGCTCTTTCCTGCTCCAGGTCTCTCCCAGACAGTCCGTTTTCTCATCCTCCACCCTAATGCATGCTTCATGCCTGCTCTCCCTTCTCCTCTGCATGGTCATAGTGTCCTATTCCCCTTCCTGTCTCTTGCTGTTCGTTCCTGGCCACCTTGCAGAGTGCCCAAGCCTTCCACTTCTGTTTTCAAACCTGCTGGCTTCATGGGAAGGCAGGGCATCAGGGTATATAGCACGCTGAATCAGTTCTCAGGGGACCTGTTAGGAATGGGACAGCGAAGGACACGTGCTAGAGAAGGTACCTGGACCATCTGCTGCTTCTTGGCTGTTGCTCTCCTCCCTGACCTTCAGCTTTCATCCAGCCAAGCTGCTCCACCTCTCCCTGTTCTTGATCTTTACCTCATCTCATCAACCTTTTTTTTTCCTAATACCTTAATTTTTCACCTTTTCTCAGACTCCTGTGGGCAATTTGGCCAGAAAGCACACAGACCTTTGGACAGAAAAGCCTGGCAATACTGATTTATATGCCCTTTGCACCACACGCTTTTGCACCCTCAGAGTGAAACAGGAGTGTTATCTTGCCTGCCTTGATCAAAGGTACCCCTGAAATGCTTGCTGAGTGGGAAGCAGGTCTATCCACAGCTGGCCACATGCTGTGTGCTCATCAGTATCCAGCACCTCTGCGGTATAAATAGGCATCTATAAATAGATAGATAGGCACCTTTCCTTTTTGGAAATCCTTCACTTGATGGAATCTGTCAGATCTCAAACTGCACCTGCTACTTTGTGGACTCTCTCACAGCTGATCATAAAGATGAACTTCAGTATATCACCTGGACTGCAGAGTTAAACCCACATGGCTTGAAATATTTATAAGGCTTTTAGAGCACTGGTTGACAGGTCATTTAGCATGCAGGTAATACCACCATCCTAGACCCTCACACCAGAAAAAGGTGCACATTCAACATTAGCAGTTTTCTTCTATTTGTACTTCATAGTGAGGAGGTGCTTGATGGTCTGACTAGGAGTAGAGGGTCATCAACCCATATGGAGGTTCACCATATGGGCCCAGCGGGTGAAGAGCGAGCACCTGGGTTGGAGAGAGACAAAAAACACAAAGGGAACAATTCTTCCAGTGCCATGTGGTTCTCAGAAACTGGTCTGGTGCACAGCCCTACACACCTGATGCTCAGTCCAGATCTTTCGGCGTCAGAGTTGCTGCAATGGGGGAACTACAGCATCCTATTTACCCGGCTTCTCCTGAGTCAGGCAATTAAAATATCATGGTTTCCACAGCAACATCACTACTGCCACGTTGTGCCAGCATCACTTTACCTTATTCAGGTGCAGATGCAACTTACAGTAATAGATACATCACGTGGAAAGAGGGTGAAGCTTCCCCAGTCTTGAGTTGAACTGGAACTTCAGATGTTGAGTTCAGAAGGCTCATTTTAGCTCAGTTCGCTCAGCCTCCTGCATGACACAGGTCCTAGAGGTTCAGCCAAGGAGCACAGCAATCAAAGCACTCTATGGGCAAAAGCAAATCCTCGCTGGCTGCCTTCATCTGATGTGAAATTGGTTGGCTTTCCAAGAGGGTAAAAAACTAAGGACTCTAAAAGGGCCAATAGAAGTTGATGCCAAAGAGACTCAACGTTTTCCCAGATGGACATCACCAACTGTAGGAAGACAAAGTGCAGAAGCACATGTCCTCATGGCTGGGACTGTACAGATAAACCACATGTGGTCCTGCAGAATCAGACAAGACAGACCCATACCTGTATTTCACATGACCTGACAGGCATGTTGCCCCAGTGCCTTCCCATGCCGCGCCATTTGACTGCTTTCCAAAACCTCAGTGGAGAAACCAGGACTTCTGCTCTTTTGTCTCTTGCACTGGAGAAAAGGGTAACATTAGGTCAGAGAACCAGCTCAGAAGGAGAAGCCCAGAATTTGAGTCCCAGCTCTGTGAGAAAAGACAGAAGACCTATTTGTGTGTGGCTCATACTGCATGCCCCAAATCCAGAGACACACAATTTACAGTCATGACCTCTTCATCTTTCTTGCTCCTCAGAGGATAAAATGTTTTCCTATTTATTCCAATGGGCAGCTGTTGTATCCACAGGGGAGAGCAGCACTCATGGTTAATATGGCTGATGTCCAGATACGTTTTGCAGAAGTTGCTTGTTTGTTTGCCGGGCCATTCAGCAGCTGCTGAATGTCCTGCCCTTGGGAGCAGGAGACTCACAGGCAATTCTGAGATGCTCGAGCATGAGAGAGGACTTGCTCCCCCTACTCTGGGATCAGCAGGCAGGAAAGAGGTCCTGGGGACTTCTTCAACCTCTGCTATGTGCTGAGTACATCATAAGGTTTCCTTCACCTTCTCCACCCAGTGTCTCTGTGCCCCAAGGACATTCTGTGTCACCCAGAGGAGAGTGGAGGCAGAGGGTCCTAAGAGGCCTTAGGGTCTTAGAACCTCAGCAAGTGCTGCTAGACACAATGTAGGGTTCCCAAAGCAGTTAGACAGACAGGGCTGGTGAGGGAAATGTCCATGTAGTCAGTGACCAGGCAAGAGAGGTGTGGGGACATGGGCAATCCCTGGAAAACACCAGAGAAATATTATCACCATGGGAGCCATTCCTCAAACTGCTTTTGTGGTCCCTTAGACAGAAGAAAAAGTGTCCCAGGATGTAGAGGATGCAGCTCCTGGGGGTTTCCCTGCTGGAATCACCATAGGCCATATTTGGTTTCATCCATCAACATGGAAGAATGCCCTGGGAAGGAATCATCAAAGACAATCAAATGCAGGAGAAAGACAAAGCCTGCTGCCTCCTGTGTCTGTGTGTTTCTTTTTTGACATCAAGAGCACTTCTCATGTTTGATTCCCTTCTTTGCTTCAGTCTGGCAGGGCTGTGTTGGCTGTTCATGTTTTTAAATGCCACAGTGACCCAGATTTGGAACAGGCAGGCAGTGATCCAGGCAGTGGGTTTGTATCGGCTCTGCCTGTGCAGTCAGCTATGAGTTGCTGAAATGGAAAGAAGTCAAAGCCTAGTCTCCAGTGACCCGTACATGGGCTTCAGAGTCACCATCAGTTTGGAACCGAGGCAACAAGGCTGCAAGGTGGAGAGACATAGCAAGCTGGCCTAAAAAATCAGTCATGCCCTCTGGCCAAGCAGTAGCTGGCACCAACCCTGTGTCTTCTCACTGGCTTTGTTTTTCAGCAGTGCCCACTGTGCCCATCTCAAGGTTGGGAAAGCTGCTGGCTCACAGGCAGTGCCATAGCCGAAGGGTTTGAAGAACACTTATGGAAGTGGTAATTTGTTTTAAGCATGAAACCACCTGCTTATTAAATAAGAAAGGATGTAAGTGGTTCTGTTCTGGGTCCCACGGTGAGCAGCAAGAGATAGGTGATTTCCATATAGCCCAAATTGCTCTAAATGAGCCAGCTTCTCTGATTTTTCTGGCCACTTTTGTGGGCTCCCTCATGTGAAGGTGACAGTGGAGCAAAGGGCTGTTGGTGCACTCGAAGGCTGCCTGGACAGCACAGGCAAGGGAAACACAAGCCTAACGGGCTGCTGAGAGGCAGGAGGGGAGGACCTGTGTAAAGCGTGCCTGTGCAATCTCACTTGCCTGTCCTAACTGGATCCTAGTCTCAACAGTGACTCGACCCCTGGCAATCAGTAGCACATATATCCTTTCAAACCCTTTGGTGGTAGAGAAGTCCGGTCATCCTTCCTGCAGAGAAGGGAGTTGGGGCACAGGAAAACACCACATCTTAGCCCAAGATGCGCAAGAGTTAACAGCAAAGAATGATGGATGAATCCAGCTTCTTCAGTCCCGGGCTCTGCTTGTGGGGATTTCCTTCCTCCTACAGATGCCACATCCACAGTATTTTTTAATGCTCCAGAACTCTCCCCTGCTCTTCAAGAAGCAGAGAAACCTGTGCCATGACTTTTTATCTCTGTAATGTCCCACTCCTTCTACCATTAGCTCTTTTTTTTATTTCCCACATTTCTTTCATTTCAAACCTCTCTCTCCTCATGGGCTGAAGCACAGCCCGCTGTGTGGAACCCCTTGGCTCCACAGAAGGCCAGTGACACATTTAATAAATCCCCTTTGATGAGTTTTGCCTGGCTGATCTGTATTTCCCGATGCCCCATTTATGTCTTCTCGACAACTTTAATGAAGTGAAAGCTGATTTTCCCATTCATACTGATCTGTGGCAGGTGAGTCTTCCTGGTACTCATTTCCCAGGTTTCAATCCCTATGTGAGCAGCCGCTGGGTGCCATGCCCACCTCCGTGCTCTCACCCTCTTGTCTGTGTGTTCTCATCCTGTCTGATGCTCCTCACCCTTGTGCCCGTGACATGAGCACGTGCATTTCCTCAGAGCCAGGAGCTTCTGCTCAGCACCCCCCCCCCCACCCACCCACCCCTCCGGGGCCTTCTCCACAGCTCTTCCTGCTCCTTCTGCTGGATGCAGCACGCCGCTGCTTCCCGAAGCCACTCGCTGTGTTTGTGAGTTGGGTAGAGCCCGTAGGCAGCAGAGCAATGGCGGCGCTGTGCCCCTTCCATGCTTTCAGTCCAGAGGAAAGTGGGAATGACCCCTACTAAAAAGCTGTTGGTGGTGATCATGTGGGTGGCGGCAGGATTTCGGGAAGAGTCTGGAAAGAAAGGAGTTCCTGCTTCAGTGCGTTTCAGCCAAATACACTGACAAATAGCAGAGGTGAGGACTGCAGTATGTTAGCGAGGGAAAAAGCAACTGCAGTGCTCCCCTGCAGAAGGGTTCTGTTTAAGTGTAAGTTAAATATCAGAGGAATGATGATCTTATGAATGAAACACAACACATCTAGGGGCATAAGCCTGTATCAGCCACTAATTTACTCTGTGACCTTCAGTAGTTGACTCAAGCCCTTTCTGCCTCTGTCACTTCTTGTCTCAAACAAGCCCAGTGACGACAAATCCCCTTTTTGTAGAGGTCTTGCAAGATCTTGTAGAGATCTTCACAAGATCCTCACTGGGTACATCGAAGGCAAAGTGTTTTTTCACTAAGACCGCATTTAATATCCCCAGTGATGTAATGTGGCACATTAGCTCACTGGTGCTAAGCCTGGAGCCTCCCACTCAGAACCCGTCCCACCTGCCTCGCGCAAAGGAGTGTTGCCCCTCCGCAGTCACTTCTCAGCACAGTTCCTTCCTCTCCCCCTGCTTCCATGGGGATCCTTTTAGCCTCCCTAACACCTCCTCCCTTGCCGTAGCATGCCGGTCTTCAAAGAAGAGCCCTTGCTTCGGCACAGATGGGCACAGCCAATCACTTCCCTTCAAAGGGAGATGTTGCCCCAGCAACCAAAGTTTTGAAGTCGGGAAAAGTTCTGAAAAAAATCCCCAATTGTGATGGGAAATGACACTTGGGAACAAATGTACCATGTTGCCATGGCAGCCTGAATACTTGCATGGAACTTGGTGTTTTGAAAATATAAAAAGACTGTGCTTCAAGCGAGCCCAACTAACTTAATGCCTTTGTCAGGTAGCTGCACAATGCCAAGTGCCTGGTGTTTATATTTTTTACCTGAAGTGTGAGAGACTCCATCACTTCTGAAATAGAAGTAGCTTCTGCTCTTAATCCGACAGAGGACTATTTGAGACTACAGGTTTTTCTGGGCTGCCTGGTCTGGTATTGATCTGTTGGGGTTATTTCTGTCATTTGAAGTCCATCAGTTCTTGGTTGTCTTGGTTTCCACATCTGTGTTTTATCTGTTATTTCATTTGGTGTGTTTTTATGCCACAGTGTCTGGGCTAAAAACAACAGGTGATTTGTTCAAAAACATGGACCCCTTTCCTAGTCCCACAATAACCCATGCCTTGCCTTTGGAACCATGAGGGGGGTGTGTGCCATCAGGGGCCACAGGCTGCTTCATTGAGCTCCATGAGCTGAACAAGGTGTGATTTTTCTCCATCACTTAGGTGCTTTCTCCTAATTATACCGAGGAAGAGGAATAATCAGCCTGAGGTTATTCCTGTGCCTGTTGGACAGACTCTGCAAACCCAAAGGTGACCTGGACTCCTCAGAGGGTCTGTAAGACCACCCAGATCTGGAGTACATCACCATTTCCCCTTGCAAGTCCTGATTCTCATTTGACATCTGCTTGGTAGGGTTCCCTGTGGCCTAGGGAGCTGAAAAGACCAAAAGGAGAGAGGGTGATCTGTTGCTGGTATTCTTCAGTGTCTCCGCCAGCCAGCCCTCTGGTAAAAGCAGTGTGGGTATGAAAAGGGCGATGAGATACAGAAGGAAAACAGAGTTGGTCCAGTCCTGAGAAGATTAAATCCCAAATGGCTCACAGGGGGAGAAGGATTCTCGGTATTTAACTGAGAAATAACCTTCAGCCCTGACACCACATTTTATTCCTTGCCCGCAAACCGTTACTGAGACCCAAGCTTCAGTTAAGCTCTCCCAGCTGGGCAGAGGTAACCAATGTCTTTAGCAAAGCCAACCCTCCTCTGATGGCAGGAAAACACCCCAGTTGAGGACTCACCAGGCTGTGGGTGCAGTGATGCCAGTGACAGACCCCCATGTGCCAGTCTGGGCTGGGTAGATGCACAGAGCACCATGGCATGAGGAATTCCCACACTAGGCTGGGCCACAGCCCAGAGACTACATTCCATCGTCATCTGTGGAGACCTTTGTTTTCCCCTCATCCACTGGAGTATATGTTTCAATTGCCCAATCCACCCTTGCATCACATCATCTGTGGTTGTGCTTCATCTTTGTTAGCCTCCTCCTCACTGCCTTGGGTGGTCTAGTGTTGGCTGATGTTACTTGTAGACTATGTGGGAGTGACCAGATTTGGAGAGACTGTAGAAGGAACATTGGGAAGCCCACAGAGGAGTGGGGATTTCTGTGCTCCTTGGCAGGAGCTCAAGCCACGTATCCAACCCCTGCAGCTCCTGGGCTCTCATCCCTGGGTCACCTACTCCCCTGGTCTGCATGTACATCTCAACCCAAACTGTTCCTCTCCAATTAGAGTATCAAGGAGATGTTTTATCTCAAGTGCTTTGAAAAGGGTGTCACTGTTCTTAACTTAATTACTTGGCGTTGCAAAGGTTTCTAGTCTCTCTTTTCCCTTTGACAGTTTTATTATGGAAATATTTTTTACTCTGGGCTCTCTCCTTTGTGTTTTTGTGTGGTGTTTACAATAGGGGCTCCTCAGTGCTTGTTCTGAAGCAGCTTAAATGGGAGATTGGCTTTAGACAAAACACACAGCTGGCTCCAAGGACGCAAGCAGACAAATACCGACTGTTTCATAAGGTCACACTCTGCTCAGGCCCAGATCCCCAGCCTTCAGTCCCCCCACCTACATTTTCTTCTCTTGGCCTCATCATCTGCACCAGAGTCAAGGGAGAGGACTGGTCCCATGCCTGGTGCCAGGTTCCTCTTTGCAGTGGTGCCCTCCCCACACTACTTGGGACAACAAAGCTGTAAGATTCATCCCTTACAGGAGTGTTCTCTGCAACTTTGCCTAATTTCTGCTTCTTGTCCACTGTTTGCACAGAGCCATGCCAATGGATGGGAAGGTGTGGTACTTACTGGGCAGATGAAGATGGGATCTGGGGAAGAGTGAAAGAAAAAATGGGAAGGCTGTGAGCTCATTTAAAATATTTACTTGAAATGGAGCTCTTGATCTGAGCTGATTTGACATCTGTGGCAGTTCTTCTGGTGACTAATTCCACAGTTACCTGATTAAAAAACCTGTATAAAATCCATAATCATCAATACATTTGGGATCATTCTGGTTTACTGGAAGAGCACATGCTTGTGCTCTGTCACATGCAGGCAGTCTATTTTGCACCACAAGGGCTAATTATGTTTCTGATACTTCATAGCCTTAGAGGGACAGAAACCTCTTCTCAGTCTATACCAAAATTAAGGTATCACCTTCCTTGTGATCCTGCCCACTGCATTTTGTTGTTTTACATGGAACAGGTCGGTCTTCTGACTACATGCATGGCATAAGGGTATTGTAGTCACTCTACAGGGGACAGGACGTTGGAAGTAGATGGTGTGTACTCCAGCCTGAACAGGTCACCTGGCCCCAGCGGCAGTTTTCTGGGAGTAGGATCTGTGTAGGACGTTCAGGTAAGGAGTGAAGGTTGGTTTTTATGTTATGTTACTATTTTCCCTGGGGTTGTAGTTTGTATTAGTAAGGATGAGTAAAACTGGATCAGTGGGAATGAAGCAGAAATGGTTTCCTAGAGAAGTCCCAGTGGATCCGTGGGTGTTGTTTCCCTCTGTCTGGAGTGGACTGGATAACATTGCCTGGTAGGATCACAGAGCCTGGTGACACAGACATTTCCAGGACGGTGAAGACGGCCACATTGCATTACCACTGACAATTCTCACAGGACCTACAAGCAAGGTTTCTGCAGGTAGGAAGTGTTGTGACTACACAATGCCTGTAGTTTTGGAGCATTTCTTGAGTTTTGCCCCTTTTGACGTGCAAGAGTTCGTGTGTGTGTTTGAGTGTGGCTGCGTGCACTCATCTGTAAGTTGTAAATTGCATCACCCCTCAGCCAAAGGAAACTGTAGCTCTTCGTTCCCAAAGACCCCTGAGAACTGCCAGCTGAAAACACTACCAGCATAAATATCCAGGGGGGCATTCAATTTCCCACATCCCAAAATAGGAAAATGGCTGCAATTTCTCAGCATCTTTTTTTTTTAAAGGGGGGTGGGGGGCTCATGGATGAGTGAATCCTGCTTTCTGGTCTCAGCAGCTGGCACAAAACTCTGTTCATAGTGTATGTACAGATGTGCAGAACCAGCCCCTATCCTGGGGCCAGATCTGTCCACAGGCCCCTGCCACCCCTGGACTGCTGAGCTGCGACTGCGAGAATCAGTTATAAAGTCAGGGAAGGAGGAGAGGGAGGATGAAGCTGAAGGTCACACCGAGTTTTGGCTCTTGTAGGAGAGAGGGGAAAGTGCCATCTCTGACAGTGCCAGAAAAAAGGAGGAAGGGCAAACAAGGGAGGAGAGATGAGGTGTTTGGTGTTAGTGGTCACCACAGATTACGCAGAAGGAAATATGAGAAAGGTCATGGGGAACCTATGTCAAGAAGGAAGATCAGGGAAGGGACATCGCAGAGATGCCAAAGGAAAAGACAGTAGGTAGGAGCTGGACTTGATGATCTTTATGGGTCCCTTCCAACTCAGTATATTCTTTGGTCAAGAGGGGGTTTGCTGTGGGGGGGAAGCAAAGGATACCCCAGTGAGAGTGGAGAAAGGGGTCAGAAAGGAGGTGCTTAGCGAGGGATCAAAGACTCTGCAGCTGGTGTGAGTTCTTGGTGTGGGCTGAGGCAGGTCCAGCAGACCATGGCTGAGCTCATTAGCATGTGCCACCTATGCTACTTACACCTATGCTGGGGTAAGGTTGTCCCAGCAATGAACAGTCCAGGAGTCCTAGGAGTGACAGCAGGACACAGGACCAGTGCAGGCTTTGGAGCTATGGGTCACAGACCACCTTGGCACAGTAGGAGATAGCCGGTGGGGCTCGGTGTCCTGGCTGGGAAGGAAAACCCAGGAGACACAAGCAGTGACAGAGAAGCTGTGAGCAGGGTTGGGCTGGGGTGAAAACCAGCTTGCAAACACTACAAAACAAAATGTTGCTGCACACTCACAGTAAGCAGATGGCAGCTGTTGGCCAGGCACAAGCTTGACCAAACTGGAAAAAGGGCCAGCACGCACCAAGATAAGCACACCCTGCCATCTAACAGTGTGCTTTCTTCCTGGCTTCCTCCATGTCAAAAGGGCCCCTAGTGCTTAAACACGGGACATTGGTTTCCAGGAGATACAGGCTCCTCACAGACCTTTGATCTACACCTAAATGCTATCTGTCCTCCAACAAGGCATGCCTCAGTATCCCTGAGGTAGTAGGGCTAGATACAGCTCAGCTCCTTGCAACCAAGACACAGCCTTTCTTGAGTCAGGAGAGCCCTGCTTCTTGTGTGCATTCCTGAGGGCCTCTAGCCTGGCTCTGCTCTGATCTGGGCTTCTCATGAGACCATTCTCTAACAGCCAGTGTGAGACACCATGGTGTAATGGGTTTTCCAGCAGCTGTTCCCTCAACTGAGCTCTCATCCCTATAGAGAGGAAGGTCAGCATCTCCTCTTGGGAACCGTTTTCACACAACCCTGAGCCCAAAAGCACTGTTGCTTTGCACAGGCGGTGGCAGAGTATCCCCTGTGGCCAGGGCAATGTGCACAACACAGCAGAAAGAGATGCAAGCATCTTGATTAACACCCAGGAGCACTTGAAATCAGGAGGAGGAGGGAAGGGTTATCTCTTAAGTACCGAGTCCATCAGGATGGACCTGGAGTACAGCGGAGCAGAACAAGCAAGGTCAGGTATACAAAAATGACTCAGAAATAAGTCGGTCATACTTGATTTGCCAGGGACAATTTGTGGTGAGTGTGTAGGCTGTGACACACAGCAGCAACCACTTTCAGATGATTCGTTTTGAGGCAACTGTGAATCTATTGTCTTGGGAACCATTTCCCTGAGAGCCTTCAGGCAGTGATGTCTAACGCTGAGGAGAGTAGATTTCAGCAGAAGCAAGATGGTGGGGGGCACAGGCAAGGGTCTTTGCACTGGTGGTAGGAAAACCTGGTCAGCATATGGAAAATGTTAGTGAAATTTTAAAAAATTAGGGTGGGTTTTGTGGTATTTTTCAAACCTTCATATTCCTAATGTTTGCTTTGTCATAGAGAAGAAAAAAATATTGGGATTCCAGAAGAAAAACTAATATTTTAATTTTCAGTACTACATTTTCTACCAAAGCCAGGACTGACAACTGGCAAAGAAGGCAGAAGAAAACAGATCATCTCTATACACATTAAAGGGAAAGTCAGGTGGCTTTCCACAACAGTATTTTGCCATGTTGTGTTCCAGGTCACTCACAGTTTTGCACAGCCAGTCCATGACTACCCACTTAAGGACACCCTTTGATAGCAACAACCTCTCAGCAGGATCATCCTGGGGCAGCCCAGATAGAACAAAACATTTTTTTCTAGAAACAGCTCCCAGACAGTCTGGGTGCTTTCGGTCTGGTTATCTAAGTAGCTTCTGAGTACAAGAGGTGGTTTGGTCATTACAAACTCCCATCCTTAAATTTACGTTGGTGCTTCACAGGGAATGTTTACTCCTGCTTCCCTGAGCTCCAGCCGTCAAACAAATGGGTTTTGCTTAATGAAAAGCACTCTGCAGGAGTGCTCCCTTAGGTAGGAGATTTGGCATCAGGAAAGGAAATAAATAGGGAAATTTGAGATGTGTTTCTTCTTCTCTTTGAACTGCAGATTTGTCTCAGGATCCCCCATCCTGCAAATTTTTAATACATAGGGTTGTTTGACTTCAGAGTTAAAAATCCACAAAGCAAACTAATTCATTTTAAGGCTCCCACATGGATCTCAAAAAGAACAAGATATTCCTTTGCAGTGCAACACAACTGTGAGTCTTTTGTTATTTAATTATTTTAAAAATTTCTTTCCCTACCCTAGCAGGGTGGCATGGGTTCCTAAAGGCTACTACACCTCTTCCGTGCTTGAGCAGGGCTGACTTCATGTTTCGTGATGGAGAAGAAATCCACTTGAGATGAGCCAGGACTTTTAGGGAAAAAGGTGGTGCCACAGTACAGAAACAGTGGTTCAAACCTCTGCCTCTTCCAGCAGACAGTTTCTCGTGCATAAGGAAGAGTACAGATTGCAGAATAAATCTTGAGGGGTTTTGCCTCAGGAGATCCCTTCCAAAAATTGTCAGTTACAAAATTTCCTCAGCTGGGAGATGCTTCTGGCGGACTATGTCTAATAATCACTGGACAACCCAGTTGCAGCTACCACAACATCTTGGCAAGACTTACCACTGTAAAATAATGAGCATTTTTTGCCAAGATTCAGAGAGTTCTTACTGCTGTCATTTTAATTACATTTTTATAGTTGGCAGTCTTGAAAACATTGTAAAATCATAGGACAGTGAACTGGAGGCAGTTCTGCATGTCTCAGATTGCGAGTTGAGTTTGGTCTTTCAGCTTAGCCTCTTTATTGCTAGAGAAATATATACTCCCAGCAGCCCAGTGATGAGCAAAAAGAGCCTCCCAACCATAAAGAGAGAAAATAAATAACTCTGAACTCTGTTATTATTTATCAGATGAGAAAATTTCCTATTCCTAAGAAATAAAGTGCAAAGTTATTTTCATAGAACAGTTTTGCAGAGCATCTCGGTGCTGAATTCTATGATCAAAAAAGGGTTTCTTGGTGTTTCTGAACTGCTTTTCACAAATCCAGGTAGCGCATAGGATTTTTCCAGTGATCTTAAATGCTTATTTGGCCAGTGAATATATGGGATGTCACAATGTTCTGGAACCAAGTGATGTTCCTACAACCCTGCCTGGTTCTGTGCTTAGCCATGCACACAGGTGAAGGCTACCATGGAGCTTTTTTTTTACCTTATGGAAATGTTATAGAACAGTAGAAGAGGAAGAGTTTTAAATAGCTGTTGAGAAAAGAGGGTTATGCAGGAGAGAAATGTTTCAAGAAAACATTTAAAAATAAACCAAACATTAGGAATGAACAAAACAACAGAGAGAAAAATAGAAATATTTTTAAATGCATCAGTGTGTCCTCATGGAGATGGAGCCCTTTATATTTCCTTGTGCCATTGGGTTTGCTCTCTACTCACCGTGTAGGGAGCTCCTTGCATTATCTGGGCATCATTGCAACACTGATCCTAGTACGCAATGAATAATTGTGTTTGCTTTCAGTGAAAAGCTCCAGCCCCCTAGCTGGGTTTCTATAGCCATGTTCTTGTAACCATTCTTGAGATGGTGCCTGATATTGTTCCACTTATTCATAAATAACATGTGTTGTGGCTTCTTATGATGTAAACATTAGCCAGGCTTTCACAAAGTTTTCAATAAACTTCTCCACCACCACATACATTAAAATGAAAAATTGTCAATGACCCCTTTTGCAAGCCATTAATGATGACCTGCAGCTTGACTGATGAATCACAAGTTCGCTGTAGATTTAGGCTATGTTTGTGTCCGTCTCAGTGGAGTCTGTCCCCTTCTTCTCCATGGTAACTGCTCTGCCTCTGACATCACTAGCCAAAATAGAGCATGGAGGTTATAAAATCCTGAGCGGGTGTGGGATGGGGAATGGTAAAGGCAGAATGAAAACTTAATTCAATAAAGGAAACTTCCTTAACACTTAAGTCACTGGACAGTGTCCAGTGCATCCATCAGGCAAACAACATCTGAAATCTGAGAAATGGAGATACCAGCATTGTGGAGCTGGAAATTTGGGTAAGGTTATTGAGACATCTTGGAAAGCAAAACAGCCTGTGACTTCTTTTTGGACTGAGTCGTGATGTACTTGATCCATATGATTTTATTTATTGGCACCAGAAATCCTCTGCATCACAGTGAGGCTGAAGGTCCCCATGTTGGGAGTCAAGAAAGCTCTTTGGCAACTAGGGAAGACAACAAGAGGAGCAGAAATCTCAAAGCAAACTAAAGCAGATGCCAGCACTACTCGATCTTTATCACAATATTTATCTGTGATCTGGGATGCTGCTTTTCTAAAGCCCAGGCCCCAGAAACCATGAGCTAGATGACTTTACTAATTTCAAATCAATTTTTTTTAAAAGCAGGATTTTTGTGTTAGGAGGGACAAATCTGACAAAAAAGATCAACATACCTTGGAAGTTCAAAATCAGAAGGGAAAGAAGACGAACTCAAAGTTTCTCAGCCATTAACATTTTGCAGTTCAAAGTACAATTGGGGATTTCCTAGATCCCAGTTTAAGGCTTTGGAGCATTCAGTCCTGCAGTTTGGATGCCACTGCAGGGCAGGAGAGCTTCAAAGTTGTAATGGGGATGGGGGAGACAGCGGATGCAGGGAAAAGTCAAGGGGATGGGAGGATGTTTAGGCTCATCTCTGTTCATATGAACAAAACTGTCAGTCTTGGGAGGGTTAAGTGTTTCCAGGGGGATAGAAACTCAGCTCCAGCCTTGTCAGAGCTCTGACGTGACAACACATATAAAATAAACAGAAGTGGAGTGTTAAGATAATGCACATACACCAGGTCTGTGCAATGTCGGGATCATTTTGGTTCACTTCACAAAGCTATTATCCCTTTTTGACTTGCATGGTTAGCCAATTTTAAACGTCCCCTGGACTGTTTCATTTAGAAGAAAAATAGCTAATAATGGAGCCCTGTATTTCCTTACTGCAGCCCTGCTTTATTTACAAAGAAGGTACACAAAACTCTCTTTCCTTGGACAAAACAGGAATAAAACCGCAGGAAACAATTTCTTTGTTCACAATTCTTAGCCAGCATTTTGTCCCAAAATCTTTTTCTCTATGTTCTTTCATTCCTGTATTTTCCCTTTCTCAGCACTAGCTTTTTTTCCTCTTTTTTTCTCCATAAACCACATATATGTAGGGGGTTTGGTTATTTTTACTTTAATAAAATGCCTTCTAGGAAATTTAGAAAGCAACTTCACCACTGAAAAGCAGAAAGAATTCAATGTGAGTTCCTATAAATTTGTACCCAATCTCCCTGTCTCTATGTCCTCTCAGAGCCCAAACAGCACAGTGATCATCTGGCTGACACCCATTTGCAGTTTGGCTTGACAGAACACGAAAATGGAAAAGTAACTGTTAAATGTACACCATGGCCTTTCCCTCAGCAAGTTCCTTGCTTGGATATCTTCCCTTGAACGCTGATTTCCATGCAACTTGTAAGAATTTATTATCTTTGTGACTTTCCCTGTAGAAACTAGGGCGACCGATGGCCAGGCAGCATTGTCTCATGTGTTATTTCCTTAGGACAGACAGATGAAAAAAAAAAAAATCCCCTCCTTTTTTTTAAATTTTGAGGAGCTAGAGAAAGAAAAAAAAACCAAAGAGGGAGGGAGAGGAGGAAGAAAGGAAGAAAGAAGGGAACAAGCAATTGAGGAGAAATAGAGATGAACAACGATACTCTACACATAAGATCTAGGTAAAGGAATTTTACTCTGCTTATCTTATAATATTATTAAAGCTGCCTTGCAAATACTGATGTGATTAAATCACATTTCTCCATTGAAGTCAAACATGAAAGAATAATAAAATTTAGTTACACCATCTGCAGAAACAGCTGTCAAATGTCTGCTGTCTCTGTTTATTTTGGTGGATCTGAGTGAGTTGGGGCCATTGCACGTATGCACAGCATATATATAATTATATTAAGAGCGTGACATGATGTGGTCCTTTCTTGAGCTAGTCTTAGGTGTTTAAATATACATGTTTCAAAATGCTTTGGCTGAAAGAATAGATATTACTCCATGCTGAGGTTTGGACCACTGTCCAGCAGGACTGAGGATAGTGGTTGATTCAGCCCAAGCTCTATGAGGTGTGGGGTCAAGGGACCTCCAACTACCTCCTTGGCCCCTCTTGCCTGTTCAAGACCAGTCTCCAAGGTCTTGCAGAGTATCTGCTGTCACATTCTTCAAACTCCAGAGGGAGACATATGGTGTGGTCATAGAATCATAGAACGAATCATAGAAGGCATTAGGTTGGAAGGGACCTTTAAAAGTCATCTAGTCCAACCCCTCTGCAGTAAGCAGGGACACCTTGAATTAAATCAGGTTGCTCAGAGCTCCATCAAGCTTGACTGAATGTCTCCAGGGATGGGGCCTCCACCACCTCTCTGGGTGACTTGTTCTAGTGTCTCACCACCCTCATAGTGAAGAACTTCTTCCTAATGTCTAATCTAAACCTACCCTGCTCTAGTTTAAAACCATTGCTCCTCCTCCTGTTACCACATGGCCATGCATACAGTGCTTCCCCAGCTCTCCTGCAGGTCCCCATTCAGGAACTGGAAGGCTGCTATAAGGTCTCCCCTGAGCCTTCTCTTGTCCAAGCTGAACAAGCCCAACTCTCTCAGCCTGTTTTTGTAGGAGAGGTGCTCTAGCCCTCTGATCATCCTTGTGGCCATTCTCTGGACCCGCTCCAAGAGATCCTTGTCCTTGTGTTGAGGGATCCAGAGCTGGACTTAGTCCACCACCTTCCAAGTCTCCTGCCTTACTCCATGCAGCAAGGAGCTTCCCACCCTGCCATTGCCCCTTCACCATCACCCCTCCTCCTTCTGCCATGGCAAGCAGAGAGACCACACCACACTCTGACGCAAATACTCTGCCTCTAGCCTTCACAGCCCAGCACCTGTAAGACAAATGCTGCACCAGTGTTAGCAAGGACACCATGGCAGCAGAGGTGCCATACAAGATCACTGGTGTGCAACCACGCAGGATGACACCTTCACTTGAGGTGACCAGGTGAGAAACTGTCACAGAGCAGGAAGGGTAATGCAAACAATCATCATGGGGTGATTCAGATGTGAGCAAGGCGAGCCCAGAGGTGCAAACGTTAGCTCAGGGGTGATAAAATCTCACCATTCCTTTCCAGGTCACTGTATTTCATGGGTGGGCACCTTCAAATCTTAAGCATTAGACTCCCACCGCACCTTCTCCCCTATCTCATGCTTTCACCACACTATGACGTGTGGACTGAGATGTGCAATTCATCACCACAGCGTAACCGCTCTGTGGGGTCACAAAAAGTCACACCTAGCAAAGAGTAAGAGGGCACACAGATATTCTAACATCGGTGAGGAGACAACACACAAATGACAAGAATCTGCCCAAGAGCCCAAACCCCAGCTAACACTGCAGCTGTGATCTAGCTAAAGGAGCAGAGAGGGTTTAGGGGTACACTTCCAGGGGTAAAAAGACAGACTGGATACACTTTTAAGGCAAAGTCCTGGTTTTGGCAGGGATAGAGTTAGTTTTCATCCTGGCAGCTGGTATAGTGTGGCGTTTTAGATTTAGGATGGTAATAATGTTGATAACACGCTGACGATTTTAGCTGTTTCCAAGCAGCCAAGGACTTTTCAGCTTCTCATACTGACCTGCCAAGGAGAAGGTGGGGGTGCACAAGAAGCTGTGAGGGGGCACAGCCACAGCAGCTAACCCAAACTGGCCTAAGGGATATTCCACACCATATGACATCATGCTCAGTATATACCTGGGGAGTGTGCCAGGAGGCATGACAGCTCAGGAACTAGCTGAGCATCAGCTCTGGGTGGTGGACACTTGTGCTGTGCATCATTGGTTTTGTATATTCTTTTATCATTTTCTTTATTATACCATCATCTTCCTTTTTTCTCCTATTAACTGTCTTTATCTCAACTTGCAAGGTTTGGGGTTTTTTTTAAACAATTCTCTCCCCCATCCCATTGCAGGGGGTGGTGAGCAAATGGCTCTGTGGTTGTTGTAGCTACCTACCGGGTTAAACCATGACAGGTGAAGAAGTAACTTGTTTTTCTAGACTGAACAGATAGCATTGCTGCCCATCTCAAAGGTAGTGAAAAGGTGTTTTGGTCTTTGGGCTTAGCTGTCATCTTGCCTCTTTGATGTGGGCTTGAGATAAAGCTTTTCTGAGGAGGCTTGGTTTTGTGCTGGTGCACTCCCTATTACAGGGCTTCCTGGAGGCCTGATCAGCTTCTTCAGATCCCCATGTACCGTGAGAGCCTCAGAAAAAGGCGCTTCCACCTGCTGCTGACTGTGGTAGTATCAGTATCTCCCTTGTCCTGGGTTAAGCTACAGATCTGCCAAGTGACAACCGTGGGTTTGTTCCAGCCACGTGACAATGAATAAACCCTGACTGTATGATTCAGCTCGTGCAGATGCTGTGTGATCGGAGCGAGGATGCAGGGGCTGACGCGTAGGTCGGAAGAAAGTGGAAGAACCTGCAAACCCATGTCCTCCTCATCAGGCAGGAAGGCAGGTGCTGATCAAAACACAACATTTGCTTTCTCCAGCAGTGGCTTTTCTGCTTCATACTGCCTATGTCCTTGAGTTTGCACTCTGCTGGAGGAGACATGCAGTGATCCATCCAGGGTTTGCAGCGTACATGCTTGATTTCAGCAGTGTGTGCCAGGCATGTGCCAGTGAGTAAGATGGGGTGGGTCGTGAGTCCTACAAGAATGGCAGATTTAGTTGTAAAAAGGAAATGACAAGGAAGACAGTGAAATTATTTTAACTGTGGAGTTTATGGATTCCCTGTTCATTTTTGGCAGCTGCGCTCAATAGTCCCCCATAGCAAAAGACATGCTTCTGAGCCTGGGGTGGAAATGCTGTTGCTGCCTGGTTGGGATGAGCACCCGGTCGCTGCGGAAGGCCAGGTGCTACAGCTTGTTGCAGAGAAGGTGCTTCAGAGGCGGTCTGCCTGCTGATAGGCAGAGGATGCGATGGGATAGCGTGGCTCACTGCCATTGGACCCAAGTTGTAGCTATTACTGTGGATAATTAGAGGTGTTGCAATTTTATCAGCGTGCTTTTTCTGGAACTGTGTATCTTAGCACATTTCAAAAGAAGCAAGGAACCCACAAGAAGCATGCTAATTAGTGAGCAGCACAGATGAAAGACCAAGGAGATGCTGAAGGGAAAAGTGCTGCAAATGGTTCACAGGATCAGCCATTGCAGCCCCAGCCAAACTCCAGTCCTGTGGTCAGCCTCCTGGCTTTGTGGGGTGACATTTCTAACCTTTGAAGTCACGTTTTCTTTTGACATCTTTGTCTGCTGAAAACAAACCCACACTGCAATCCTTGGCATTGCAGAAATGAATGAAGATGGGCTAGTACAAATCATACCCACGGCAGAGCCGAGCAGAGCCGGGCACAGCCTGAGAGCCCACAGCAGGCAGGCATCAGCTGGGGACACAGGCAGCCTGGCTGTGCTCCTGTGGCTGGCCACGTTTCTGCTGGCTCATTTGGAGGGACAATGTCCTTGGCCAGGCATGTGCTTCACAGAAGATGGAAAGCTGACTCCTGGGAATGCCATGAGGTTGCTAGGATGGCTCCTGAGTGAAGGAAATGGCACCTCGCTTCCAAATCAAATCACAAAGCCTTCTCTTTCACATTCGCATAAACCACAGAAAAATCATCCCTTTTTGTTTCTTCTTCCTTTTCTGGGCTCTCTCCCAAGTGCTTCCTCAGAATTTCCATGAAAACTAACTTGTTCACAGCATAATGTAAACAAAATTAAAAAATAGGTTATATAATTTTTCTTGATGGCCTCGGCTTTTTTGAGGTGAGAATGTCACAGTGGGTGAATGTGGATTTTCATTTCCATTTTAATTTTAAACTGCTATGGAGTGGATCACCCACTTCGTTCTCTGAGTGAGGCACCATGAGCTGAAAGATGTTATCTCTTGGCTTGGTTGTATTAAGAAACACGTTACGTTATCTCCAGATCTCACATTGTGTACCTGCTGGGTGGATTTGCAAAGGCTACTGGTAGCCTAGCAAAGCCCATCTCTCTGGAGATGAGCTGCCCCTGTAGCCAAAGGTGAAAGAGGCTGTTCAAAATTCTGTTTAAAATGGTGGAAAATAAGGCCCTGACTGGGACTGATTGAAAGAGGGTCCTCTGTAGTATGCCTTTTCAGTGGGGTAAATGCTGTTTTCTTGTGATTTTCTGCAAATCTTTTTTTTTTTTTAATATAGAAACAAAAATGCTTGTCAACAATTCGATCAAAAACCACTGCTTTGAAATTCAGCCGTTGGAATGCTGTTTGAAAGTCTGAAGTAATTCTGATAAACTTTGATGCAATTTAGGCTTTTCCAAAATGGAACATCTCTTTTTTTCACATGTCTAAATGATATTGCATGGCATTTTCAAAATTCCTCCTTCTTTTCACACTTTTCCAGCCAAAATTATTTGCTGATTTTGACCCAGTTTTGCAAGTGCTTCCATTTAGTGTTTGTCATAAAATTTCCCAGATGATCTAGTTGAGCTGGGGTGAGAGGCCAGAAGAAGACATGGACTGCAGCAACAAGGGCTGTGTGAGGAAGGAACAGGGGATGAGGAACGAAGGTGGTTGAGCTAAGGGTTCTGGCCACCATCCTTACTGGGGATGCTTAAATTCAGCAAATGGGGTGTCACAACAGGGCCCTGCTCAGAGAACAAGAAGTGTGAGGAAAACCTGGAGTACAGAAGGTGCCAAGAGGAGAAATGAGAGGAAACAAAGAGACAGTTAACTGGAACAACAAAAATGAACCACAAGTGCGGTGACAGTAAAGCCACACTAATTCATCCCAGCTCAGTGAGGAACTGAATGCAAAGAAATTGATTTGAAGCACAGAATATATTAAGATAGTTGGGCAGAGGGTAAAGCTCAGACAGCTGAGCAATATATGTTTATCTGAGCTGGCATAGATGGGAATGTGGAGAGGGTGAAGTCCCACTTGCAGGCTCAGGGATGCTTCACAGCTAGGGTCAAAGCTGGCAAACAAATTTTTTGCCCATTAGCATCCCAGTCCTAAGACCATGAGGTCTCATCCCCACTTGCAATGAGCCAGGCTCTGTTTGCATCCCTATCCCCACATTGGCAGCAGAAGCCAAGTCTCCCCATTGCCCAGACACATCCTGGAGTAGGTGATGAGAAGCGCTGTACCGTGCCAGGCGAACAACACACTACAAGCACAGACGTACCTTCCAAATTACACCACACCACACCCCCACACCCCGCCATGGATAACACCATGCTTCCTCAAGGTAAAGTCTCCATGTTCAGACATTCTTCAGAGCCCAGGGCCTGGGACAGCCCCCTGCAACAAGGTGACAGTGGCAGACACACTGCACACAGCAGGGCAGACCCATGGAGGGCAATAGGGGATGCCTCTGCTGGCAGTAAAGGAAAGCCAAGGCAGGAGCACACTAAAACACAAAGATCAGGAAATCTAGGAGAGTTCCAAGAAACAGCATCTTAAAAATCTGGCGGTCAGTTTTTCCCGCTTCCCTTATTCTGGCTGCCCATCACTCTATGCTGGCTGGGGATGGGAGCATCTGATGGGGCTATGCAGCACTGGGATGTTGCAGCAGTTAGAGACAAGCGGATCCTCTGTTCTCATGGGGACCTGTCCTCCCTCCTGTTATTTACATGTTGGGCTCGCTTCCATGGTAAACGACTGTAGCTCTGTTTCTCCTCATGTCTGTGTTGTTCTGTGATATTTAAGCAGAAGAGACTTATCCATGGGAAAGGGGACTTGCCCATAGGGCTGGGGGAAGCCCACTTATTTGAAGTATTCCCCAAGGACACAGAAGATATCCAGAGACAAAGGAAGTCTAGCAACTTTGGACTTAGGCAAGTGTAGATAGAGGGAGGCAGAAAAACAGAGCCTGGTGATTAAAATGTGAAACTCAATTGCCTCATTTTCCTTTGCTGCAGCCACGTATCCCATGTCCTGTGTATAGAAAATCAAACTCCTTCACCATAACCCCTTGTGCCAGATGGAGCTGGGCATTCTGGGTGTCTTCTGGTCCATGGCACCTGGGTGGGCGAGGCACTGCAGTACCACACTGCGCAGGGAGTACACCAGCCTCCAGGCTGATGCTTCCTGCTGCAGCCCCTTCTCCATCTTCCCTGATATGCTGGATATGTTTCTCAGCACATAACATGATCCCTCAAGAATTGCACAGTAGGATGCTTGAGAGCCCTGGGCAAGCAAGATAGAGCCTTTTATGGAAAGGAGTGGGGGCGGGGGAATTATACTCATCTCTCATGGGTTAATTGGAGAGTTACTGCAATCTCTTGTTTCTTCTCCTCATAGAGGAACAATGGGGTAGATCCTCAGCTAGAACAAATCAGCATTGCTACACAGCCAAATGAGCATCCCCCACCATGTATGGTAAGTTGCACTCATGCAGTCTGCTCTGCCAGTAAATCCACAGCATCCTGCTCAGTTGAACATGAGATCAAAATGTTTAAATCTGTGATAGAGGCATTGCTCCGGTAGCTCTCTGTGGCTTTGGTTATGGCCTATATACTCTGCCCTCAGTTCCCTGACTCACAGGTACTTTTTGTTGTATGAATGCTTTTCCAGAGAAAGTAAGAAAACAGGTAAACAGAGAGCTCATGGGTATGCCCAGAAAGGAAGAACGGCCCCACAGTGAGGGCCACAGCATGGCCACACCATGGTCAAATCTCAGTCCTGGGCTCTCCAGTTAAATCCCCTAGTTTTTAATCCATTAAAATATAACCTCCTGTCAAAATAGCTGCTGGAAGCACAAACCCCCGATGCTATGGTACTCTGGAGAGTCTCAACACTCAATTGCTGCCTCATCCTACCAGTATTTAAGTGTAGTTTTACCCTGCTTGCATGGTGCCTCACATGCAGATCAAGAAAGTACGATTAGGAGCCTGTCACAAGCACCATCTGGAAGAAGGACTCAGGCTGTGCAGAGGTTGATGTTGCACAAGGTTGATCTCTTAATGGGGAGGAAGCAGCACTCAGCCAGATTTCTTGGCTTAAGGTGGTCACAGAACACCATTGCCTCACTAGAAGGAGACAGTGTAGACCCCAGCCTAAGCTGCAGATGTTTGGAAATGTAGAGTTGAAGAAGGATTAAAGAGCACTGCAGTCTGTATTTACAAGCAGAGGATGCCACAAAAGAAAAGAAAAAAGATCATAGAAACATGTCAAGGTTAAAATAAAGTATTTGATCAATGTGTTTGTGAACAGAGATCTGGTGAAAAAGGTAGAAAAGTTTCATTTTTAAAAAACCCCAGTGCTGCAGTCTAGGCTAGCTGATTCCCTTGGTTATTCCCTTAGTTTAAATCACAAAGGCACTTTTGTCATCACAGCAGCTGCAGGCACACAAGCCTAGCACTGCAATGCAGTGGATCCAAGGAATCCTTTTTGCTGAAGGTCAAAAGTCATGCCCCCCAGTAACCTGTCATGCACGCTTCTGGCACGCATTGTACTGCTTGCTTTGCGGGTCCGACTTACTAAGATGGCAGAAAATTAGCTTAATCACAAAATGGTGGAGTTATACCTGCCTCTAGCTTTGGAAGGCCAAGGCCTGTGGGTAAACTGGGCTTCAGTTCAGAAGAGCGTGGGACAAGACCACTAAAGATCACTGGTGTTTCTGGGACGTATGGGTTTGGGGGAGGATGAGTGATCAGAGGTCTAATGTAAAAGAGCATATTCTATATGGGGTTTAATTCCACCCAAACACCTCTATCCAGGACCTTCATGTGTATGAAGGACAGACATTCAGGACCCCCTTTCCATCCTCACACAAAACTTCCACTGTCCTTCACACATGCCTTCCTTCTCAGCCTACGGTTCCTGGCTTGGTCATGCCCCCTCCCTGCCATCCTGGGATTTTCTGCCACTGCTGTTATGACTGGGCACTAAGTCCTTTTCTCAATGGTAGACGAACAGTTTTTCTGACTGTCTGTTGTAGACTCAGGATCTCGATGTGGTGCTTTCCATTCCTCCAGCCCATGCATCTCCTTGACAGTCTCACCCACCTCAGAGTAACAAAGGATGACTTTCCCCTGCTCATTGTGTAGAGCCACTGGAGCTAAAAGTCTCAAACAGAAACACCCCTAGAGCGCTTGCACAATCTTTTAAAATCCAAGGACAACCTTTCCTTTCTGAAAGGGCTCCAAGGACATCCTATACGTGGTGTAACCATGGACGTTTTCATTCACAATCCCGTAACGATTATCCATTCAAAATGCATCTATTAGTTCTGTTTATTCCATCTGTGTGTGTATTTTCCAGCTCCTACAGCAGGAGAACTGTGAGTGGGAGGAGGTGAGGAAAGAAGGGGTTTTGCAGTCATTTCCCCGGTCACAATTAGATGTTTCTCAAGTACCATCTGAGGATACTGTGCTATAAGGGATTTTTCTACCGTTCTCTCCACTGACAGCCACCATCACCTCACCTTCCTGATGGGACTGAAGCTCATCTAGTCCTTCAGTACACTGGTTTAGAGACGAAAAAAAGTGGAGAACTATTAATTTTTTTTTTCTTTAACCTAGCCCTGTGCCATTTCAGGCACAGAAGATCACCAGTGTCAGGGCACGGTAAGGATCAAGAACCCCTGGCTGGGGACAGGGTGCAGGACAACCTTTCCAGAAACAGGTGCCCGCTGGATTTGAAACCACACACATCAGACCATACTGGTCCAGTGGATGGGAAACACTGTTCAAAGACCTTGATGCTGGCCTAGATGCTGAACTGCTAGTGTCTCCCATTTGCCTACAACTGCTGAGCCTCCCTGACACATTTCTTCCCTCACTATAGATATTCACTAAAATTGTCATGCTAAAACTGCAGGTTTGTCTTCAGAAAAGAGTAATAATCAAGCCCTCGGTAACACAAGAGATTACAGGTTTAAGAGAGTCCTTAGAAAAAGGACTGAAATTAGGGTGTGCGAATACTCTCCTCTGCCAGCAACTCATTCAAACCCAGCCTTGGTCATTAGTAACTGGAAGTGGTTCCTGCCTGCTGGATTTTTCATTGAGCTACATAAAAGGAGGTGAAATGGAGAGGATCCTTAACCCAGTGGCCGGATGCCAACATCACAGCCCTCCAGTGCCATTTTCAATGGAACTGAATGGATCAAATGGATTATGAACAGCACCTTTTTCACTTGGTCTAAGTATTTTCCTCCAGGGTCTTCTCCTGATAGTGAGCAGCTTGCCTTACTGCTATCACAGCTGTAGGGTTTTTTTGTGAATAAGCGGAAGAGTTTACTCTTCTGGGCTGCCAATTAGGTGGTTTTCACTTCCAGATAGAGATAGAGGGATGTTTAAAATAAAGTGCAGCCTTTTGTCCTGCGCTTTGCAAAAGGAGCTATCAGCCATTCTGGATGAGAATAGAGATTCCTCCCACTTCTCACAGTCCAAAAGATGGAGTAGAATCATTTTCACAATGTTCGAAATATGCCTCGATTTATCGCAATTCTTGTTTCGCATTTAAAGAAACAACTTGTCTTTTTGTATGACCTCTGGTATTTTAGTGCTTTGCCTTTTTCCTGCTCACAAGCACAAGTGAAGTGACCAGTTTTAGCCTGGCCTTTACTCACAAAATAGATTTCTTTTCCTGCTACTTGGCATCACTGTGTAATTTTATGTTCTTAGAAATGTAATAATGTCTTTAATAGGATATTGACATTCAGGTATGGAAAGACTGAATTCTGATCAGACAAAACTCAGGCTACTCACCATTTATGATCATTTGCAAACAAAAAGCACCTT
Source organism: Zapornia atra (assembly GCA_013400835.1). Lineage (NCBI taxonomy): Eukaryota > Metazoa > Chordata > Aves > Gruiformes > Rallidae > Zapornia > Zapornia atra. The sequence goes on from VZTU01025579.1 coordinate 243,570, forward strand.
CACCACCAGCAGCAGTCAGACCGCTCATGTTCTGGTCAGATCCTGGTCTGGTAAAATTTAATTGCAGCTTAGACTGGAATATTATTTTTCATTCCCAACCCTAAACCTTTCTCCAGGCTGTTAAATAGATGCCCCATTTCATACCAGATGTGAATTTCCTAAAGTAATTCCTGATGTATAATAGAGATAACTAATCTAAAGCCTTTGAAGTAAGTAGTAAGACCTGCTGTTGGTTTTGGATCACATATGTCTGGGCTGTAAAGACATTTACAAGTTCTTTGGGATAAGAAGACCACATAGATGCAGAACATCACTACAGGCTAGAAGAATCTGTGATTCATTTAAGATGAGATTCTGTTTGTTCTGTTCAACAGAAGATATATTTCAGACTAAATCTGGATAGTAAATATATTTTTCCATTCTGAAAAGTTTTTGCAATTGCAAATGTTCTTCTGTTCCTGCACCAATACAAATCTACTGGGAGGTCTCTCTTCAGTTTCAACAACGGCAAAAAACAGACAGTGAGGTACTGAATGACAACTAACAGGACGGTTTCCTCCCAAATGGTATACCCCTGAAAAAAACCCTCAGTCGTTGGGATTCTGTTTCATTAAAAAAAAAAAAGAAAAGAAAAGAAAAAAAAAGCTTCTTTGGAAAATTCCTGATCAGGAATTTTGTTACAGACATTTCTAAGCAGAAGCTGCTACTGAGAAGGAGACTCAGAGGTATTTGGCTCCTGCCAGGCATTGTTTCTCAGTTTGATTAAGCTCTTAATCTTGTGTTTGCTCTGTGGGTATCAAGCTCCAGGAAACTGCCTTATTCAGATGCCTAAAGGGAAATAAGATTCAACTTCAAACAAACAACAATCACCACTCCATTTTTGATCATAATCTGGGGGGAAATGTATCATGAAGCACAGCAGCTCGATACCTCCAAAAATCAACTTTGGGAGTCAGAATTTAAGAATCTGTCAGAGTTAATCACTTCAAATAATGCTGCAATAGAAGATTGGACTCGCCACAAGAAGCAATTGCAGCAGGAGATAAAAAGATTACATGCTGAATGATCTGATGTGAATAGAAAAGATGCTATTCTTAAAGCCCCGAGCTCCCATGATGCAGTATTTCAGCTTTGGGCTGAAATGGTAAAGCTAAACTAGAATTGTGCGCTGCTAACGTCAGAGCAATCAGCCGGTGGGATGGGAGGAGAATTCCTACTTCAAAAACATTTTCTTGTTGAATTGCGATTATTAGTATTTAAAACAGCAGCAACCAGAGCCACTGAACCTGAGGCACGCTGTGCTAGGCTGTATTCCATACGATATGATACACAGCCATTGCCTCGAGGACTGTAAATGTGTAAACAGACAAAACAGGCTCATGGTTGGAGGGGACACAGGAGAAATGATCTGCCTAATGCTAAATATCAAATCAGCTTCAGAAACAAAAATACAATACAGGGTCCTAGCGTTCCACCTGCCTCAGCCAAGCATCCCCCAGAGCTGCCTCCCTCCGAGGATTCACATTTTGCATTAGAGGAATCTCATTTCCATGAGACTTCACCCCGGTGGAAATGGGGAGGAAAACATGAAAAAGTAAACCCTGTGGGTTAATTACCTGTTCTGCTTCTCACCTCTGAAACAGAACGGCTTTCGGAACGAAGCATGGAAAGACACATTCCTAAGGGAACAGGGATTAAGTCCAGGTCTTGCTAGGATACATGTGGGCACCTTTTCAGGGAATTAATAACTACTCCACAGATGCTCAAACATCTGTAGAGCAGTGGGTATCAGCAGCAGTGAAACCTAGGCTGGCAGGCTGCACTCAACCTTCATAAGGCAATGTTCAGGAAAGAGTAATTCAGCAGAGACAGGAGTTTATTGGGAAGATTAAGGAAGTGCTGTCATACAAGACCACAAGAGCCTATCCGTTGAGATGGGCTCCAAATTAACACATCAGGAGGAAAATACCAGGTTGGGAGAGAAGTTGTTAAAGCTACAGAATGATATTTAAAAAGCAGCAAATGAGTAAAAGTTTCCCACAAATGCATTTAACCTTAGAGCAACCCCACTGATAGGACTAGTGAAGCAAAACGTAGTGATACTTTTAAAACAGAGCTAGGACAGCTTGTGAACTGGATAGTTCAAAGTGCTTTGCTATGGAAAAGGAAAAGGAGTTAATTGGTCCTCCCTGGCCTTTGTTCCTATGAAGATACTGCTGTTCTTCAAAAGATAACTTTTCTACCAAAAAAAAGAGCTCAGAAATCTTGTAAAGTCTCTTTCCTACTGCAACATCATTAAATACTTTATAAATCTGGGAATATCTGATAACATCTTGAAGAGGCTCTTGTGATCATTGAGTCATTTAGACCTTTTTTTTTTTTTTCAGCTGAACCTTCACATTTTTAAGAATTACACTAATAAAACCTGAATCTTTTTGGCAAAAAAATCCCAACCAAAACCAAACAGACTCCCCCGAAAAGGCAGGAAACTGAAAGAACAACTATCCGTGTCTGAAAAGCAAGCCAGTGAACTGCAGTTATCCTAGAGTTCACAACAGATATATTTATAGCGATCTTTTGACCCCCCTCAAGATGATTCATTTTTCAAAAAAGTTTGAAGCCTGCCTTTAAAGGATCTCTGCACTACCACATACACCCATATCTGTTGCCTCCGGGGGGGGGAAATATTATAATACACTGCATTGGTATTGGTATATTAATCACACGTATGTGATGATTATTCTTGATAACGCAGCATAACAATACAATGCAGCATCATTAAGGTAGAGGTCTGATTACATGTCAGTCAGTAAGGGCTGAGCCACTATATTTAGATGCTGACTAATTTGGGAGAGCACTTACCCATCTTCCTGAGGGATTTCTGCAGCTCCCCTTCCTGAGGTATCTAAAGACTTTGCAGCCATCTGGTTGGAAAGTGCTGACTTTCCCTGCCCTACACCTGCCTCATGAGGCTCCCTTACTCTGTTTGCCATGACAGCTTGCAGGTAGCACCCTGTCTCCTGGCTCTCAGAAGGGTGGCAAAGCCCTGGCTGCTTCACCCTTACTCCTGGTGTCACCTGGACAGGGCTGAACTGAAGGAACTGCATTGGTGATGGTGGAGACCTGATTTCTCTGGTACAGCATCACCCAGATGTACACTGGCACTATATGTCCTGAAATATTGTTTTGACCTAACTGAGCCTTATTTGTAGTTAAAATTTTTCTCCCACAGTGTATGTAGGAGAGGAGTCGTTGAGAGTTCTTGAGTAAGAGCAAATGCTCCCCTTCAAATTTCCCTTAACGGTGTCCCAGAGTGTATCTCCAACCCAGGCAGCTCTAAAGGAGCATCCTTACCTTGGGGACACAGTGTCCCCACCTCCACACTGCTGCTGAGACACATTTGCTAGGAGATAGAAAAAAACCCACTGCTTACATCTTAGATGAGAAGCCACAATTACAGAGCCCTCAGGGACAGCAGAATTCAACTCATCAATGACTTTCTCAGATTGAAAAAGCCCCACATCTGAGACAGACCCAAGGACTTGTAGCCAAAGCCATTTTAGGAGCCTGTGAACGGACTGCGCAGGCAGACCCATCAGTGGCAAAAGCTGGAGGAGGCAGCGAAGGGCTGGCAGAGAGGTTGGCAAGGAGAGGCTGCAAGAGTAAAGCTAGCTCAGGAGAGCCAGGAATCACCCATCACTCAGCCCAGAGCTATAGCAACACGGAAAGACAAGACAATCAATCTTTCTCACATACTTGTCTACATGATCGAGGAACATTAAGCACTGCATCATAAGGTTGCTGTACTTGCAAAGGTATTTCAAGTCCACGGTGTACTGAACCAGAGCGTACTGAGCAAGGCTGGATGGGAGGTTATTGATTGATTCTTGCAGAGACAACCGACTCCTTGGTGTGGAAAGAAAGGACCACACATAAAGACTGTGCACATGAGCTGTACAGCTCTTATGCTCCTTTAATCAAGCCCCAGGATCCAGGCAGTGAAGCACATCTGAATGTCTCTGGCAAGGACGCAATCCCACAGAGCACAAAGACAGCATGTTGCGCACAAGGTTAAGGATGGCTGAGCCAGAGGACACAGGAACTCAATCTCACTCCAGCACAGTGACCTGTCTATCCCTGCTTTGTAACAGGTGGATGACCAAATAACAGGATCATGTTTGATTGCCCACCTCAGAAATGTCAGGTCACTCTTGCAAGGGCAGATGGCTGAAAGGAATGTGATTTTAAAATCACCACTGTGATTAAAGCTTAGCGAAAAAAGTTTAATTTATTATTGCTGTTTGGGGGGGTGGAGTAGAGATGTCACAATTTTGCTTTTAAATTGCTTCTCTGGAAAAAGAGAAATGGCTTCTTTTTGGCTATTGGACAGTTGGATTTGCAACTAGTTGTAACCTGATAGAAAGGCAATTTCTAATACCTGATAATAAGGTATTTCTTTTTCTGTGCTCATGCTTAAATATGTTGGTATATGGGAACTGCTATTCACAATTCTCTAAATAGTAACATTTTTAAAATTCTTAATCTGTGTAAAGATCATTTTGGACAAAGATTAGGAAACAGCTGGGAATCCAGAAAACTAGCATTTAAACTGATATTATTAGCTAAGTCAAAAAACATTACGCGTGCCTGACACAAGTCACTTATCAAAATATTTTACATTAAAACATATGGGTTGTTCTCTGAAGAAAACATACTAATTGAAATTATTTTCCTTTTGGAGTTCATCAGGATTGTAGAGCTAGTAGATCTCAGCCTAACTGTTAGTCCTGTCTTCGAAGAGAAAAACAAGCTTCCCCTTTTTGATATCTTCTCTGCCTCTTAGCTTTGACTGGGTTAACTGTTGGGCTGATGTAAACTGGAAACAAAAGCAGAGAAAATATTATTCAGCTGCGAAAGGGATCTCAGTTGTCAAAGTGATCCGCCACTTCGGTAAACTCACTCCTGGCAATTAGCCAGTTCAGCCAGTTTTTCTAATATAAAGCAGTTCATCTCTCCTGACAACTGTTATTTTTAAACCTTGGTCCTTCGCCTTTCTTATCTCCCAGAGGAAACAGTCCAGATCTGTAAGGCTAATAACAGCGCCCACAGCCCGTCCTTTCTGTGTCCCCCTGCTCCTCCCAAGCTGCAACGGCAGCTGTCTGGGGTACATGCAGGTACAGCTGGCACCTCTTACAAGCATAAAGAGGCAGAAGATGCTACAGGCAGATGATATAGGACAGGAAGAGAGAGTTGCTCAGCTGGCCCATGATGTTAGATGCCTAAACAATTCCCTGGGACAAGTAAGGTTTGCAGTGGGTTTCCTCATAGACTAAGGCAGTGCCTAAGCTAGCCAATATGTGCCTGAATTATGGCTGCATCTCATCCTTCTCAGGTGCTTTGCTGACTGAGTTGCTGGGTAGGTACTGCAAAAGATCGAGATGCTTGAACGCCGCTGGAAAACGCAGATAGGGACTGACAGCGTTTCAAAGCATGTACGTAACCATGACTTATTTTTGTTCTGAAAGCAACTTATGTTCTTCACATATGGGTGTTTTTGAATGTAGCCCCAAAATAACAGCCTACAGTTGGTTGGGAGTGAGAGTGCAGAAGAATGAGCAAAGCTGTAAACAGCCAGATTCTCCGGGGAAATAAGTAGCAGTTAGGAGGCCCTAATCAAAGGCTATTTCATCCCTTTATAGGGATTATTAGACTCCTAAAGGCAGAAGTTTGACTTGGAAACTCCCCGCTTCTGCAATTTCCTCTAGATGTCTTGGATGGGAGTTGCATGGTGCCTCTCCACCAAGTCTCAGATGCTTGGGGAGTACTGGTTGGCAGTTGCTGAGGACATCGTCTCAAAAGCAGCTCCCACAGATTTGGAAGGTGCATAAAACTGCTGTGGTTGCTGGGGAGAATGCCCAGGGATCACCCCAAAGCTTACACCAGACAGTCAGTGCTCTGGCACAGAGAAAGAGAGAGAATAATGCCCTTGGCAGAAGGTGGCTATGGCTACACTGTGAAGTTTTCCATGCCAGAGAGACCCCTCCATCCCCTAGTCATGCAGTACAGTGTGGTTTGTACCTGTCTGGCTGACAGCTACATGCATGAGTGGCTGCAACTGCACTGCACAGTGCTTGGCCTTGAGCCTCCTCCAACATCCATGAGCACCAAAGACGTTTATTACTCGTCTTGTGTTTACTCTTCCCCCACACCCCTGAGCTTTCAAATCTGAAATTCTGAGGGCTGTGTTGCAGCCCACCAGAGCAGTTTTTATAGCTCTGTGCCAGGTGCCTATGTTGCATGCCTTGGAAAGTAGTATAAGGGATGTGTGAGCATACAGTGCCTGTATGGTGCAGACCCCACCACGCTGCCTGAAGGGCAGAGCTAAATATCTGTAGAACACCCAGCTTTTGTCTCAGAAGCAGCTGATTTATCCATTCCAAAAGAGAGGCCAGGAGTGAGCTAATGTATATGCAGCACGGATGATCCCATGACCAAGACTAAAAAGGAAAGCTGGAAGATAAGTTACTGCTCATATAGACATTCTCTCCAATGTCCTGTCCCATGGGGTGGAGACAGCTAATGCAGAACCACAACAGCCCTGTCCTACAGCTGGGATGTACGACACAGAGTTCACAGCCAAAGCAGCAGACTGCTCCCCTTTTGAGGCCCTGGAGTCTCTTGAAATGTCTTTTACTATTAAAAACTTATTTCCCCTCTCCCACGCCTCTGATGTTGCCTTGGGTGATGTTAGGGCATGGCCTCAGACTGTTCCCAGCACCGGATGGCTATTAATGCTCTATACCATTGCTGACTGGCTGAGTGAGCATCATTGCACCATCCAGGTGATAACTGCAGCATAATGCTGTCCTAGCCCATGATTCCCTCACTGTACTCCTCTCCCAAGTAAGCTGCATGCTGAAGCACCCTCTGCACAGAGCTGACGTGCTGTGTGGTGCTTGGGAGATGTCAAGTCCCACCTTCCCCCACACGCACACACAGCTTTCCAAGCTACGCCAGTGCTAAACAGAACTATTCCATCCATCAGCCCCTTGTATTTATTTTCATATGTCAAAAACCCAGATTTGAGCCTGAAAGCTCCCAGGAAGATCCTGCAGTCCAGATCCAGGCTTTGATCAGAAGGAATAAAAGTTACAGGCATTAATATTTTTTGTGCATGTGGCAAACATTTTAAGGAAGCCAGAATTATCAAAGATACAGCAGATTTTTACTGCATCTTTAATGTTAACTCTACATCCATGTTCATGTTCAGTCTGGCTAATGTGTTTTGCAACCATATGGAGATGTCATATTTTGGTTTTGGATTAAAAAAAGTATTGAACGAATAGTATGGTCTGCCAGTACTGAATACAGAGAGAGGAAATGACACCTAACAGGCTTTATCAGTAAGGAAGAGATGGAAACTGGGGAGGACTGCCTGAGCCCCATGTCCCATTTAGGACTGGGGTCTTAGTGGCAGGTTTGAATCATCTCCAAATTCTGCTTGAGCACCTCCAGTGGTTCCTTTTGTCCATGGCATGTCTCTTCCCACAAGTTTTGTGCTTTAATCCTCCTTTTGAAGCTCAGGGAATTGTAATTTTTTCTGTACAGCTGTAGCAATCACAGACCATTCAAGATCCAGGCTCTGACAGCGATGCCAGGCTGCCATGCAAGGCTTAGGCTATGGGCATGGGTTATCCCAATGGAAACCACAGCAATTTTTCACCACTGAGCAGCTAAGTACCCACAACATGTTGGGAAACTTTGCAGGTACAGATAGGGACAGAACTGGCTTCTGTAAGTAAACTGTCTGTGAGTCCTGCATCCTGACTTCAACAGTAGAAAGACATCTCTTAGTCTCTTGCAGTTAAGGTCTAGCATAAACTGTGAATTGTAAGATTGAATATCTCTTCCTGGGTGGATTAACAGTCTCTGACTTTACCCTCTTCTTTTAACTCAGATGGGGATTTGCAGCTGTGTAAACGAAATGAGAATTGCATCTATATCTGTGCCAAGAAAATGTGCTAAATATACAAATAGGCTGAATTGAATGTGATTTAATCTTCAAAGCTGACACGTTTTGAAGGATTTGATTTCCTTTCCTTTCTGAAAGTCAAACCCTTGCTGTAAGCCTATATCTACAGAAAGATACCGTTTGCCAGGACCCACTAGACCTTTCTTTGGCTTAGGGAGTACAGTGACCTGCACCAGGTAAGGTAGGAGCAGCCTCTGTCTCAAGGACCTAATAAAAAGCAGGAAAAGCTCAGAGAACCTTGCTGGGCATTTTTATCTCCTATCACCAGGTTCACCTCCAGCTAAGGAAAGACACTTACCAGCAGGCTGAAGTTCCAACAGGTTCCTTCTTGTTAGTCATTACGGCAAAAAATATGGAAGAGGCACAAGCCTACACAGTGTTTGTGAGGTTCTGTGTACCCAGTGCTAAACTGATACCTGCCTGCTATCAAACATTTCTCTGGGGCTTGCTAGCAAAATGAAAATCCCCTTGGGCAAGATGAGAGGAGGAAATCCCTTCAGTGGGTGGCAGAATGAGAAGGGATGTGGCCATTTTGGAAGTGGACCCGTAGTCAAAAGCTTTACAAGATAGTGTTTCTCTGATGAATCACACAGAGGGAGGCTTAGGACAAGGTGTTGCCTGCCCAGCCTGCATTGGCTCTGTGGTGAGGATCCTTGTTTCTCTGTGCTACGGCGCTTTGCTTTCAAGAAGCCAGAGAGGCTGTGGCTCGGTCAGCCATGCACTCGTGGCCTTTGCAGAGAAACATCAGAATTGGGTTTGAGGCCATTCTGGCAGCGTTTGTGGCTTCGGTTAAATTCACCTATTTATTAAGGTGACATTTGTCCAAACACCCTCCCAAGCTCTGCCATCCCTGTCCACACAGATGGTCTCTTTTAGCCGCTGTAGCTCCAGCAGACGGCTCTGCGGCTCTCCTGCTACGTAGATTGCCAAAGCAAACCTTCCTTACCAGTGATTCTTCAGTCTATAGTGCTTAGACTCCAGCCAGTATCACAGCTGTCAATCACCCCCATCCCCTCCAAGGTGGACGTGTTTCTGATGAGCTTAGAAGGATTTCTGATCATAGCCCGGCTTTTTGCAGAGCAGAGGGGTGCCAACTGGGCTCTGGGAAATATTGCTGCATTTTTGCTGTCTAATGAAGGTTTTTATTCAGGAATGCCCCTGTTTTGTTTTATCATTGCTAAAAATGCACAAGGAATTGTTGCTGACAGACTTATCTGGGCCCCACCAAAGTCATCCCCTGTGCTGAACCTCCTCAGCGTGCAGACAGATGCATGGGTAGCTGCAGGGCAGGGAAAAGTGAGACTGAGAGGAGTGAAGCAGCAAAGGTTATATCCATACATGGCAACACGCACTCTGGGGAGGTGGGATCAGCAGGCAAGAGAGGGCTGCCACCCTCCTACTGAGGTGAATGGGAGCCCCAGCCCACCCGGGACATGGCATTTAGGTGAGATTCTGTCACGTGTGTGTGTTTGCACAGGGACCATTTCCCATCAGGTGTATGGCTTAACGAGAGGGATATACCTTCCCTTGTAAGAGGCTAGAGCACTCACCAGCTGGCCTGGGATGACCAGGCTGCAACGCCTTGGGAAGGCAGACATTTACTGTGGGCTGCCCAGACCCTGGCATGAGCTGGGGCTCTGGCTGGAGAAAGCAAGTCTCTATTGCTTATGTTAAAGGGAAAAAAAGGAAGCAAGACAAGAGGTTAATGCTGCTTTCTCTTGGTAAAGCTCTTAGCTGCAAAATGTCACATTCTTCAAAACCCAATCAGCCAGTCATGCTCTAGGCTTTAACAGCTGTAACTCTAATTGGACCAAGAAAACTAGTTGATCTGCAGCATGAAAACACAAAACACAGCAAAAAAGCTAATCAAGTTCACATGGTGGGAGGGTCTGCACTGCATGTGTGTTGTCTTTCCCCATTTCATTGCCAGTGGGATCTTTCCAACCTTCCCCAGGTGTCAGCCCTGACACTGAACTCTGCCTCCAAAATGCTTGAGTTCCTAAGATGCAGTAACCACACCAAGTTGCCCCATAAAGAAATGCTGGTTTAATTACTGCTATCAATCAGCCTTTGAGTAGTAGAACAACCAGCTCACCCAGATGATTAGCATTCCTGCTGCTGAAAGAGTGTGAGGCCAGCCTTCACTAGGGAGGCAAATGTTGATTGACATCTTCCCACCCTAACCACGCTGCTGTCTCCTTCCCTGGGAGAAGGGCACGCTCCCCTTTGTCCATGCTTGACAGCATCATGCATCACCTCTCAGCTTCCTCCAGTATTCATCCAGTGACACCAACAAGAATAGCTCCAGACCTCAGGGCATGGAGGGAGATGCACAGGGTCAGGCTTTAGAAGCAAAGAGAATTCTTCCAAGACACAGATGGGCAGCTTCCAATTTTAAGCTGTACATTCCTTATTTATTTATCCACACCACCTCCAAAATGCTTTTGTAACAGCAGAACTGACTAGACCTGGATTTCTGCTTGTGAGAGTTCCCTGCTGTGCAGGGTCTGAGGGCTGAGATGTGCTGCAGCCTGCTTTGGGAAGGCTCCTGGGACTCCTGTCACAGGGTTGTTTATGAAAAGCAGGGCTGCGCATGCTGCTTGGGTTATTTAGGGGTAAGAAAGGCTAGTGTTCATTGTGATGGCGTGTTCCTGTGGAGTGCTAGAGATGGAAGAGGATCTGAGACAGTAACTCCTCGACAGAAGAGGACTGTTCCCTACAGGGCACTTCCCAGCCTCTCAGTCGGTTGAGTTATACAAGCAACAAAAGGCAATGTGGCTTTCACCACTTCCCCTAGGAGATTAGTCCAGAGTCAGCCAGATCCCTGCATTCAGAGACTGCCATGGCATCAGACTAAATGTTCTGCTCCTCAACCATGCCAAACAGTTCTCTCTTCTCCTTGATGTCTGCATCCTTGGGGTGTTTGTGGACTATAGTCATATCCTCCATTAATCTCCCCATTTAAGGCATCTCCCATGTACAGAGCTCTTACCATTTACAGAGGGATAGATAGACAGCTGCTATCTCTTTCAACCCAAGGGTTATTTTCATCAGGCAAAGAAATTGTTAATGCAGTTGGGGATTTTTTGCATGGTCCTATATGATTACCAAAGAGGTATGAAATCCTGCTCCCATAGACGCAACAGACATCAAACTGGCAAGGAGAACTTCTTTCTTCTTGGGTCCTAAAATGTTTTAAAGACCATATAGCACAGAGGTCTCTCCTCAGGCCCTACTTCAGGGCCATACTCCCATGCATTTCCTTCTCCAAATGTTGCTGCCTGTTTTTCACAAGCACACAGACTTTCACGGAAGAGTAACAGGCAAAAGCCTTTCATCTGCTTTTAATTTGGTCAGAAAATTCTATCTATATTTGAGGCAGCAGATGCTCTCGTTTTAGTTCCTTCACAAAGAAGCTTATCTACTATCTTATAGGAAAGGCTTTATGGGTATCTCATGCATAAAGCTGCATAATTCCTTGATTTGCTGAGGTATCACAAAGATAATCATTGTATCAACATGAGCATCTCAAGAGGCCAGAGAGAAGAAGTGAAAGGCATTGCTCCAGTGCCCATGGCACAGCATCGTGGCCATCCCCACTTTCAACAGTACCAATTTTTTTTTTCAAAGACAAGTAGCCCAAGAACTTTGGGGTCCTCAACTCTTGAATCATCAGGGATGTCATCATCTAGAGGTTTGGTTTCAGACCCTGCTCTAAATGAGGCAAAACAGAGATGTCAAAAGCAGGTTTCTCCCTTTGTAGTGGGTTCTGGCAGGGTGCGACTAAGAGGACAACGGGATGTGGCCCTCTGGGAGAAGAGGCTGAACTCAGCTGCACTCCAGGCAAGGATCACAGGACACACTCCCATTCCCCAGGATCTTTCTGGTAAAGGACCACGCTTGGGCTCATTATTCCCAGAGGCAGCTGGCCAGAGTCACACATGCAGTAGGTGTAGCCTTTCACAGCTGTGACAGAAACCAGCACAGGCCTAACTGCCTGCGTTTAGCTCTCTGGCTGATATACAGGGCTTGTGCAGCCAAGATCAATTTGTTGCCCACTATTTCTCTCACGTGCCCCTTTAGCCACTGTTGCTTTGCATTTCTCCCTCCCAGGGTGATCTGTAGGTTTTGCTGGTTTGGGGGTTTTTGGGGTCTGGTTGTTTCTGGGTTGGTGTTTTTTTTTTTTTTTGGGATTTTACCCAACTTGATTTTGCTGCCTTCTCTACCTGTATGTTTCCTCTTCGGGCTGCTGATGCAACCATGGGTGATGCTTTTGAACCTGGTTTGAGCAGATTACTTCCAACTGCGGGGTGGGTTTCAGAAATTAGTTGCTCTGTTGGGGTCCTTTCTGAGAACTGGAGAAGGGCCAAGTGTGTCCACTTCAGTACTCAGCCATCTCCCCAGAGTTTCATAATATCCATCTGTTCCTTAGCTTGCTTACAAGAAAGGATCGTGGGGTTACAATTAACACATCTTGTGTTTAAAAATATTCACTGCCCATCTGTGTGGAAAGAAAAATCCATTTCTGTTAACAAGGTTGCTCTCCATCTGATGCTTACAGGCTGCAGTACCCAACCCAATGAGTGCTGGAAGAAGGGGAGAGCTTTACAGCAGGTGAAGTGTTTAACTTCGAATGGGACTGGCCAGAGTCAACTGGGGGAGTCAATGGGACTCCTCCAGAATCAACTCTGGAGCATGAGGGAAAAGCTTTGGGTGCAGGAAAGTGGCAGAAAAGCATGAAGCAGGCCAAATATTTGTAATGTGCCCCCTTCCCATGCCCAAATCCCAGTGGAGATAAAGCCTATGATGTTACAGATCTACACTTGGGGTGCACAATATAACAGGACTCTGATAGTGCATCCTGGCCAGAAAGGGACCACAAAGGGTGGTTGTGCAGAACGCAAACACTACCTGGACCACAAATTGGGATCTGACTGTTTTACAGAGGTCCATAAAGGTCTTACAATAAGAGTGCTATCCATTCCTTGCAGCCTCTCAATCCATCAGGCTTGGATGCTGTATCTCTGGTTGTCTTTTACTCCCCCTGACAATGGCAGACAACAGAAAACAGCAGAGATGTGAAAGAACTTGGCTGTCCTCACATTTGAGGGCGGTTTTGGTAATCAGGCCAAATTCAAGAAAATGGCTGGCATGGAGTGCTTGTAAATCGCTGCATGCACAGAGAGATGAGGGACAGGGGGCGGCGGAGGGGATGGCACACACAGGACACGACAACAGCAGCTAGGGAGGAGAACAATGAGCAGCTCTCTGCCATCCCTCTGCCATGTCCAGCAAAGCACCCCCTCCAAGAGCCACTTGGCTCATTTTCCCATGTATCCCCTGCTGACTTCCTTCTCCAAGCTGGCATTCCCTCAGGCAGCAGGGAAGCACTGTGACAGGCAGTAACCGTGTCTCCCTCAACTCCCTCGAACACCTGGGATCTGGCTTCCTCACCACGTTGCTTGCACTGGGTTAGCCTTGCTGCTGGTGCCACGGTGGGGAGAAGCCCAAAGCAGCCATCTGGCTACGGAGACACTTGAGAGAAACGGCAGCAAGTCGTGCTGGGCTGTGAGGCCCATGTGTGAAGCCAGAAAACTAAATGCAAGCTTGGCCCATGTTATGGATTGGTCTGTGTCACAGCCTCGAGAGGCAATACCTCCTCTTTATAACCCTGCCCTGCTGTGTCAGACTGTCTCTCAGGACAGATCATGGTCAGGAGGAAGGTGGTAGCTGTTGGGATGTGGTAGGAAGGTCTGACAGTTTGAATTAAGCTGAGGAGTGTCTCTCCATCACCACACACAGATGCAGGTGACATTCCAGGGCATCCCTGCACTATAGCTACAGGACAGTTAGGGAATGCAAAACCTTTAGCTTTAAAGTCAGAGTTAAAAACTGGGTTGCAACGTATTCCTTATGATTTTGTGTGATCTCAGTGGAGTTGGGACTGACATGCTGAAGTCTTAGGTCTGCTTAGCTTCCTTCCACAATAACCAGAGGGGAGGTTGACAGCACCTGACATTTCATTCTTACGGCCACCCACAATCTTCCTGTAGGTGTCATAACCTGGGGCTGTCAAAAAGGTAGACTGAAGGGAGCATACCGCCCCAAGCTGCTAAAGCTGAGGACATTTCAGTGCAGGCTGGCCTTGGTGCAAGGTTTAGTTTGCACAGGTGCTGGTGAACAGACCGTAACTTTCTTCCTAATTGTGAGCCCATCAAGCCTGGGCTTGCTCCAGGCAGGCTCTAGCAGGAACAGCATTTCCCTCTGCAGGTGATGGTGCAAGGCATGACCATCACAACCCCATGCAGTGCTACAGGCTTGGGGAAGAGTGCCAGGAGGAGAAGGATCTGGGGGTGTTGGTTGACTGCAGATTGAATATGATCCAGCAGTGTGCCCAGGTGGCCAAGAAGGCTAATGGCATCTTGGCTTGTATCAGAAACAGTGTGGCCAGCAGGTCCAGGGAAGTGATTGTGCCCCTGTACTCAGCACTGGTGAGGCCACACCTCGAGAGCTCTGGGTCCCTCACTACAGGAAAGACTTAGAGGTCCTCAAGTGTGTCCAGAGAAGGGCAACCAGGCTGGAGGAAAGATCATATGAGGAGCGGCTGAGGGAGCTGGAGAAGAGGATGCTGAGGGGAGACCTTGTCACTGCCTACAACTACCAGAAAGGAGATTGTAGAGAGGTGGGAGATGGTCTCTTCAACCAAGTGACAGGAGATAGGACAAGGGGAAATGGCACTAAGCTGTACCAGGGCAGGTTCAGATTAAATGTGAGGAAAGAAATTTTTCACTGAAAGAGTTGTGAGGGTCTGGAACAGGCTGCCCAGGGAGGTGGTTGAGTCACCATCCCTGGATGTCTTTAAAAAAAGGATAGATGAGGTACTTAGAGATACGGTTTAGCATAGGACAGGAACAGTTTGACTAGATGATCTTAAAGGTCTTTTCCAAACCTACTGATTCTGTGTTCCCTTTGCAGATCCCTTTTCCTGAATCCTGTGGACCACTCGCCAGACAGCTGTGATACAGGAGTTGGGGCAAAGGACTGGAAGAGCTTTTAAAGGACATTCAAGGCAGCTTGTGTAACTGTTCCCTTTCCACAAGATTTATACCATCAGAATAGCTGGGATAGGCTGGCCAACTCCCTCTGTCACCTTCTACTGCTCTTGTCCAGAGGATGAGAAATGGCTGGAAGAACCCCCAAAGAATTTCTAAGTGTTGACTTTGCTTTGACAACCCATATAATAAATGGCCCTAAGCTCAGTGCCTGGACTGCTGGCAAACCAAACCTGGGATGAGATGATTTCTGTAAGGAAAAACCTGTCTGGACACAGAGCAGGTAGTGAACTGGACAAGCTTTGTCCAGCCACGTGCTCCTCACACCCTCTGATGATCCGTGCTTAAAGGAGCTTGGCCATGTTCACTGAGAAACATAGCAGGACATGTTTGGCAGGTCAAGGCACTGAGGGATATCAAAACGTTAATATCCGGGCAGCCAAGGATTCTCGCTTGTGTGGCGGCTGTGCAGGAAGCCCTAGCACCTCCCACTAGGTGCTAATGGGACACTGGAGGTGTTCATAGCACATGTCAATACCGCCTTGCCAAGCATTTTGCAGCATGAGTCACCTCTTCCCAAATCACGAGACCAGATTACAAGTTATTAATATTTATTTTCTGGCTGAAAATAGGAATTACCTGCCTTTACTTTCCAACCTTTGAAGCTGCAGGGTTAATTTATGTGATGCCAACTGAATTTTCTCGGCGTGCATGAAAACTTTTTGTTGTCTTTGTGCTGCTCTTCCTGCTTTAAAATAAAAACAAAACAGATTTTTTTAATTGTTTGGTGGGGTTTTTTTTTCCCTCATCACACGGATCCAAATCTGGGAGGACTTGAATGTCATCAGCTGTTAGGAGATTTACCATAAAACCACAAGGATTTGCACTGGTTATTGAGCAGCCATATGCTCGGCTCAGTGCAGTGCCCTTTTGCACCTCTGACCAAACTGCCTATCTGTCCACTTCAAAGCTCTCCCTGCTGGCAAGAGTTTACATTAGCTCAGATAGAGTGAGGACATAAGATTTATTCTCTATTTGCCCTTTGCAGTATTCTCAAATAAAATTTGTCTAGCATGATAGATACTGTTGCTAGTGGTGTCTAAAAACCTCATAACTGAGGGTGCAATGAGCCAAGATGAAAGCAGATCTCCAGCCAACCCCATGAACTGCCACATGCTAGAAGAACCTCTTGGAGATTCATTCTGCAAACAAAGCTCCTGGCTTCTCTTCACCTTTCCTCTTTGCTTATGGGGGGAGGACAGAAGAGCCATTTGCCTGCTTACCTGAAAATGTTTAGTGCCTAAAAACTCCGTATTTCCTATTGGCAATGGGAGCAAAAAGCTGTCATGTGCCGTCTTCATCGTGTCCTTGTAGCTGCAGGATTACATTTCTGTGGTGCAGAGCAGGAGCACAGGTTTTTGTAAGCCCATCAAGGGCTACAGCACAGCCGTCAGGGGGTCTTAAGTTCTATTTTTAGTGTCACACTGTAAACCTGAAGCACCCTTGGTTGACTGCTGGTGGTGGGCAAAACCACTGAGCCAGTAGCCTTTCTCAGGACTTGCTCTGATGGGCAATGGGTTGTGTGAAGTTTGCTTCAGAGGCTCCTGCTGTTGCCCAAAAGATTGTGAAGCCTCAGAAGGAAATGCAAGGCGAAGTGTGGGGGGGAGACTTTACGGGAAGCACAAAGCTCTGGCTGATCGCTGATTCCTGCTTAACTACCAAGGATGCGAAGTGTTGGCTGCCGAGGGAAGTGCCCTTTCACACCTTCCCAACCTGCTTGCGGTTGCATAAGCCTGAAAGCGCAGAGCCTGAGGTTGCTATGCCAACTTGCGTCCCTAATTCCTCCCATCCAACTCCCTGTCTGAACAGCAACGTGGGCCCGTGGGAGCGGGAGCCCTCCCTGGAACCATTCACCCGCAGCCTTGCTCCGTAAGGACCCCGGGAGGTGTGCACGCCGATGAGGGACCGCACCAGAGCCACAGGGTTGCAGCCCTTCGGCTTCGTTATCCCGCGTGCTTTACCTTTGCTGCTGAATTTGGTTTCCAGTCCTCACTGGCAGCACGGAGCCTGTGCTGTCACTCATCAAAGGAATCACAAGTGTGACAAGAATCTGTGTGCCTGGCTTCCTTGCCGTAGCATTAAAATAGCGTGAAGTGCCTTTCAGAGACACTGAGGAGGAATCGCTAGTTCCGGGTACTTACATAAACTGTCTTTGAGTGCAAAAATGAAAAACACTGAACTCCTTATGTTCTTCCTCTTCCCCCTTCCTTAAGAAGGGCACTATATAGAATTACACTGTATGTCAAAAGTGTCAAATCTGAGAGAGAACAAAAATGCAAGGTGGCTTAGGTCTGTCCCACGTGGAAGAGGCTGGCAAATGAAGCAGCTGTGAGTTTTTGCATCCTATCCTAATTAGCAGTGATTTCCAGCAATGAACAAATTCTTATGGTTATCCCCTTCCCTTTCTTTGTTCAACCTGTCACATAGATCACAGACCCTTTTCTTTACACTCCAGCCCTATCAGGAGTCGGAATCCTGGTGGGTTCATTTGCCAGTAATTAAATTTGTCCCTTCTGTTCATTTCACAGATGCAGTTGCCCTCTGTTTCGAAGCAAAGTGCAGGTCAGAGCCAATGGGAGCCTTTAATAATCTGGTAGTCTCATCTGCACCGAAGGTGGAAAGTTTTCTTGCTAATTGGACTGTTGTGAGATGATCTGAAGAGGAACAAGCTCCTCTGGACTGAGGGAGGCTGGGAGCATACAGAGTCATGGGGAAGGTAATGGGTAAATTTATACTCACGTACACGTCCTCTGAGCCTTCAGCCAGAACAAACACATAGAAAATGCCTCAGGTCTGATATCCTTTGACTCAGCAGCTTGCTTAGTCATTTATACCAGAGTAAAAGCCACTTTAATAGGCTTTCATGTCAGAACTATAGCTTTCTAGGCTGCTAAAACTGGGGTGCCAGGCTAGCACAGCCTGCAGCCTGAGCAGAGAAAACAGGCTTGCGGCAAGAAAAGGCTGGGGTTGCCCTACGGCTTCTGCTAGGCAGGGTGTCAGGGCAGGGGTTCAGGGGGTAAGGCCCAGCCTTGAAATCTTGCCATCAGGAGGAAGGCTGCAGCACTACTGGCCCCATACAAACCAGAAATGCTGGTAGCTGTCACTGAAAAATCTGAATTTTCCTGATTCCTGACCATCAGACAGATTTGCAGACAGAGGGACCGGGCTGGTTCAGAAAAACTGTTGGATTTCACATTAACTAAAAGGACTCCTTCAGCTTTGGCCCCTGTCAGTAAATACATGCAAACACAGACGCTTTAGTCAGAGCTATGATTCTTCAGTTGAAAAAAGATGCTAGTCATTTCTGATGCAGAGAAAAACCTGACCCTGCAGCAGCACCCTGAAGGCTTCTTTCCTCTTACTTAGTTTCTTTGAATCTTGCAGTTTTTAAGTCTGGTTCATGATTTTGAGGACCCGACATATATTTGTGGAGAAACTGTAGTGGGTAACGCTGCCTTTTAAAAACTGTGCCAAAGCAGTTTTGAGCTCTGGTTCCTTTCAAGGACGCAGATGAGGTTATCAGTAGGTCCATTAACTATACTTGCCTGGAAGGTTTTGGTACTCTGCAGCAAGTGTTTGTTATACACATGTCTCTGTGTGCTGTGTCACCTCCTGGCCATACAGCTGATGCCCAGGACTGGGGACGGGGTGATGAGGGCTATTTCCAGTCCTGCATCTGGCAGGCTATTATTTGTATGGCCCTTTGCAGACAGATGCAACTCATTCTGCTCAGGCTTTGAACTGGGCAAAAGCTGTATAGTCTCACAACAGCAGTGATTAACTCATGCTCAAAAGCTCATTAGCGATGGCTGCTCAGTTTCCAGTTAGGTTGGAGTGTGGGCAGAAGGAGCTCACGTCTGGAGATGCTCACCCTGAGTCACCTGGGACTAACTGCTTCAAATCTGTATGCATATCCAGTCTTTCCATTTGTAAACTGCTAAAATATTTATGTTCCTGCTCCATATGAAGGACTGAGACCAGTTTCCTAGATACTTGCAGAACGTGTGGAGATACTAACAAAAAACTTACACCAAGAGTTCATAATGGATTTCACTTTGGATCTTGAGTACGTGATTGAAGTCCTCTGAGAGGGGGAAACAGAACAAGAACAAAAAGAAATATAAAAGAACAATCTGTCATTCTCACCTGTTCTTCCCTCTGAAACTATTTTCATTCACTGTCTTCCTTTGATTATAAATAAAGGTGTATAATATCTCTCACATCAAAGGAACGAGGTATTTTTCAACCCCTGAAACATCTTAATGAAAGGAACAGTAAAAAAAAAAAGAACAAGTGCTGTAATTTCCCAAGCTCTAGCATAGGACTGGTCCTGTAGGTACAGGAGGGACAGGAACAATTAACCAGAATGAGGACACAGTGCCCTAATTCACACAGATCATCACCGTGTTGTTGCTGTTCTTCCTGCAAGTAACCAGAGTGAAACCAAGTGCCAAATAAAACCTGTGCAGAATCATGCAGATGTAGAGCCAGAGCCACCATGAAGATTGAGGGTGACAATTCCAGAAGATTCCTTAGTAGTGCACAGCTTCAGAGCTCAGGTTCTGGCTCCAGGGAGACAACGAAGGGAATCATCTGAGCGATGAGCTCGAGGTTGCGCAGTCCACTGGCATGGCTTCAGGGATCCGTGGATCTAGAGGAGCCTGTCTCCCAGACATAAAAAGACAACGGTGTTGACAGAGTTGTGCTAAATGGATGTACCTGTAAAGATTGTTGGATTTTACAGGTGAACTAACCTGTTTCCTGGATGCACAGGGGTAGAAGGAAGATATTGGTGAAGTATGAATGAATGTGAGAAACCAGACGCTTAGAGAAGCAATTTTTTTTTTCACTCGACAGCTTGAAAGGCAAGGAAGGCTTCTGAATGGGAGTTTTCATATGGATCCAGCTGATCCCACACAGAGTGGCCAGATCCAGACTTGTAATTGTCTCTTCTTAATGAAGACCGAAATAGAATAGCAAGTCAGAAGAAGCACCATGTGTGCTGCAGAGGGGTCTGGCTTGTCAGTCTCTGTTTCACGCATTTTTCATGCATCTCCTCTTGTTCCCATGCCACTTGTTTTGTCTCTGCTTTCATCAGTATCTAATGAGCCTTCACTGTGCTTCTGATCAGAGATTTTTCTGCAAAGACTTACAGGGCTCCCCTCCCCAGTTCTCTTCATATTCTCCCAACTCCTCCTTCTCCCCTGCTCTCCTCAGTTGTCCATATTCTCATCGCAGGTAAAAACCTCCCTGGTAAGAGAGTCACAAGAGATGGCAAAAGGGGATAAATAAGGGCATATCCTCGGGGGCCAAGCCACACAAGTGGGGACACAGCTGTAGAAACATCCCAAAAGGGACCGTTTCCCTCTCTCTCTCGGAAGCACTGAGATGTCATCAGCCAGCGGAGAGCTTTGGGGAGCTATTGAATGAATCCCTTCCTGCCAGCATCATGCCAGGAGAGATGTACATTGTCTCCTTCCCAGGTGTGCAGTTATCTGCCTGGACATGGGGTCCAGAAGCAGCTGGGGAAATGGGATGCTGAACAGAGACTGAAAATCGTGCTGTATACCTACGCCCACTCCTGACTGAAAGGACTGAAAGCACTCTGTAGTCACTGTCAGGTGAGTGCATGACTTGTCCTTCAGCTCCAGCAAGATCACAGGCTGCACGGATTGATGTGGTGGGGGTCGCTTTTCCTCCACCAGTGCCTGGGAGACTGTAAACCATCCCCTCCTGGTATTCACTGAGGATACAGAAATTAATTATATGCTTTGGGTTTTACCCCCACACAGCCTGTGTTCTAGCCTGAAGCTTTTTTGAATAACAGCTTTAATGTTGCTTCTTAGTAATTTTTCAAAGATGGGGAAAGTTTTAAAAAGTTGCAACAATGGAATGAAAATGAAAGGATGCATGCATGTCTGGTGAGGAAATCTGGACATGCTGTGTCAGTGGCAAAAGGAAAGGAGGGGCACTAGAAAGGCAGTCTTTTCTCATAAATATTTAATTAAAGTGTAATTAATAAATGATTCACAGCAAATGCAGCAAATAAGAGGAGACTTAGACATTTTACACAGCAAAGCAATGCTTTTCCATTTTGCAGTTTTAATATTAAAACCCCATTTTCCTTGCTGGGTCACTGAGAAATTGCAGTCATAGACAACAAATTCTGTGACAGGACCGGGAATATAAGTCAGACCACCATTTTCTCTAATGCATGCCTTCTCCAGCTGTATTTTCCAAAGTATTACTGTTCTCACTCAAAGCTGATGATCATGATTTATTTTCCCAGTCACTGTAAGACCCCTGGAGAGCCCTTCACCGAGTTTAAATGCCCGGGGGGTACAGGTGACGCAGGGGCAGTAATACTTGTGGCTGCTCATCTACTTGCTGTTTAGAATATGATTTGGTGCCTGTGGTTTGCTGACTCCTGAACGCTAACTTTTCAGCATTGCTTGAAGGGAGGGGCACCAAGCAGAAGAAATGAATGTGGGAGGGAAGGAGGGAAGGTGAGGGGGTGGAAAAATGAGCCTGCTTTACTCAATAATGAAGGGGATGAAAATGAACGGGAAAAGAGAGAGAAAAGCTGGTTTAAATATTTAATCTCTGTTGCATTTGCTTTTGAAGAGGAGACAAAAGCCTTGGAACATCTTTTGTCTTACACTAATTCTGGCCTGAGCTGAATGGCATGCCATTGTCACTCCTGTCATTTGCCTTAACATGGAGAAAAACAGATTGGTGCTGCTGCATCAGCCCATTACAGCAGTCTCATCTCCAGCCTGGCCAGTGAAAGTGACACCTCTGGCCCATGAGCCCACCCTGCCCAAGATACCAGTGCCAGGGTGGTCCATGTGTGTGTGCCACCTGGGAGATGCACCTTTCATCAGAGAGGAGGAAGCTTCTCTAATAGGTCTGCTCACTTGTGTGTCCCACCATAGAGCAAGTCACTTCACTTTAGATCTTCACCACAGTTTGGAGTCAGACCATTAGTGCAACACATGACAGAAGTATTTTTGCCTCGTATCCCCCCATTCCTCTTGTACATCTTCCTATACAGTCTCCCCCAGCAATACTTGTCTTCCCCTTCCCGTGGCTTGCCCGCTCAAGTCCTCCCTCCCTGTTCACCCAGGGTCGAGGCAGAGCCAAAACAAGCTCAGCTGCCTTATCCACCAGCCGCAGCTGCGGGAGCCCCGTGGATGAGCCAGCAGGCCCGCACACCAGCCTCAGAGATGATGACAGCTATAGCCCTGACGAGCCCCTGTGCCAATGAGGCCATTTCCTTTCAGCTAGTCTTATATAAACCATGTTGTTCAGATGATATAACCTATCTGCCACATCTTCTGTTTCTCTCACACTGGACACCCAGACTCAAGGACTGCACCACAAGCCATGGCCAGTGTCACCCAGCGAGGCAGACGCAGACACTCATAGCAGTGGTGATTTGCTGCAGCCACAGTCTGTTGTCCTCAGAGACAGCCTTAGCCAGATAAAGACCTTTACAGACCGGAGGAGTAGGAGGAAGAAATGCCTCTGGAGAGTAATTAATTGCAAGCCTGGCTTTTAAACTGGTAAATATGTGTAAGCTCTAAGAAAGGCTGATGCTCTTTGACTAACCAGAGGAAACCATTGAGACTAGGAGCTTTTTATCTTATTTTGGCAGTGTCTTTGTCTCTCTGATCCACTTTTTCACTTTATAACCCTAAAAGCAAAGAGGTGCTACCATCCCTACTTCTCAGATGGGGACAGATACAGAGAATTAACGTGACCTCCACCAGAGCCCCACAGGATGTCAGTGTAAAAGCAGGGAATTTTGAGCTTCAGTCTCCTGAGGCATGAAAGCCCAGCTTTTTGTCAACTCCTCATTTGGGAGCACACCAGAAAAAAAATAAGGAAAAAAAAAATCACCCAAAAAGCTATGGCAGTATCTCTCAGGCCTCTGAAGGCTCAGTGAGCAATTATTTTTCAAAGGCTTACTTCAAAAGTAATTTATTATTTTATTAGCTGTTTGCTAAGAGATCAAATAAAGCCAAGGTTCCTATTTTATTTTGATATAATTTGAGGAACCTGACTGGCTAGTTTCAATGCTGGAGAAGACAGCTGAGTGGGAGTTTGGGTTTAGTGAAGCCAGCTAGGCAAGAGTTTTGCATTTGGTTTACAAAAGAGCTTGAGTAGGCTGAGATTCCAGGCTGATGAGATGGTCTCCATGATGACTACATGTGTCTCTGTTTTGGCAGAGAATTCATACACTCACATGTGAGCTATAGGGATAAAGAGTAATTTATTCTCCCTTGCACTACAGGACTTGACTTTGCTGATTTTTGCAGCAGTTCCTTCCATGGGAATGATATGAGGATGCTGGTTGCTCTGTTTGGATCTAACTTATGCAAATAGTTGACCAGACACCAAAGATTTTGGTCCAGGTTTGATCTGAACCAATGACTTAGGAATTGAAAGCATCATATCTTATTTCAGAAATGTGTCTGTTCCATAGAAATGGTCCTCTACTTTTTGCCAAAGAGAAAACGCTCAGGAGCTGAGAAAGGAGTCCTGGTGTTGTGGTATAAAAAGAGCTCAGTTCAGGTCTTTACCCACTGTCAGTTCACTACTACTGTTGCGTTTCAATGGTGCTGTGTCAAGCCATGCCCTTCCTTCCCAGATGTAACCCTGTCTGCAGCAGCTGCTGCTTCCCAAATCCGAACAATGGTGATTTGCCTTTGTGTTAGCCTGTGATGTGCCTTTGGGAGCCCCAAATCCACCTCCTGCTTCGGCCTGGCCTTAGCTGCTGCCTCTTACAGAGGGTTACACAGAACCCATCTCATAACCTGTGTTGTGGCCTTCAAAGTTTGTTGACACAGAAAGATGTACAGATGTCTGACCACGAGCCTGCAACAGCCACGGACCCCTCCTCAAAGTCCACATATGACTGCTGTGCAGCACCAGGAGCTCAGGCAAAGGAGGGAAGCATTAATCTGAGAGTGACAACAGAAACGTCCTCGTGCTATGAGGAGCAAGAGTTAAAAAAAACAAAGCATGTCAGGAATTCCTCAAAAGCTGCAGAAATTGGGGGGGAGGGGAGGGGGGAGCTGGATTTGAAACAGACAATGTAGTTGGAGGAATCTTTCTGTACAATGAAGAGAAAATTTGCTCAAAGGAAAAGGGAGAGAATTGTGGGAGACCTGAAACTATAATCGGATTTGGGAGATTGTGCCTCCCTTACATCTTCCTATTGTCAAAATATCTTGAAAATCTCAAAGTGCTTTTCTTCCTCTTTTTTTTTCCCTTTGATTAGGAGTTTAAAGTAGGAAATGCTGAAATACTTCATTTCAAATGTTTCATAATCAATCTTTTTGACATCGTTTAATATAGACTTGTAGATCTAAACTATTACTTCAGCTCAGAAAGGAGAAAAAATAGTCAATGAACAGTGAAATAAATTATAAACATGATTTTTCACTTGGGTTTGAACAAATTCCTTGAATTCACCCTAAGTTTGCTGTTTATCTTCTTTTTCTGACCCCCAGCCTCCCCACACTTTCAGCTTGATTGACCTTTTTTCTATATTTTTATTGCCTATACATTTTTATTACCCAGCTCTATTTTAGTTTTTTAATTTATTTAAATATTAATGAAACAACAGCAATTGCACATTATCCCTATTTCTTAATCAAACCAACCAGAGACCCTAACGTGAACATGTTTGAGGTTGAGGGAACAGGAGAAAGCATTCCATATTGCAAAAGAACTACAGGAATTATGGACAGATAGCCCCTACTTGGGAAATGAGTCAGTCTGCTTCTGTCTAGCAGAAAAGATCAGCACAGAAGTCTAGAGCCTTTAGAAACGGCTTATGAATTTACAGCTTGCAAAGTAAGTGAAGTCTCTGTGTCTCCCGTACGCATACGCTCACTCATTCCCCCCCACATGCATACATACAGGTCTCTGGTGGAAAGATGGGGAATGTGCAGTCTGCAATACATATGAACTTTCTGTTTAGAGAATAAAAGATTTTTTTCAATAGGCACAAAATCCCACCCCCTCAGCACCCCTCCCTCCCCTGTGTCTGACACTGACTTCAAGGGAGGAGTTGAGCCAATTATCTGTGAGTTCTACAGAAGGAAAATCTGCAATTTGCCAGTAGTTGCACGAGTGAGAGGGAGAAAGGCAGGGAGGGAAGAAGAAAGACTTAATTGGCAAATGTAAAGAAAAGCCCCTTCTGTCCTAGAGGGAGAATATTTTAAAGCAAATCTCAGACCAGAAGAAAAGCTCGGAGGGGGGGGGAGATTGCACCAAGCAAGACCTGGGGAAGCGTAGGTTCATCACAGACAACATCCATGCTCCCACTGATTTTTCCCTATAGGGTCTGAGGCAGTGTAGAGGGAGGGTGGGCCAGCTGGATGCACCCACGACCCTGCACAACTTGGTGCCACTCCAGAGACCCTTTCACCCCAGCAGAGCCTATGAAGTGCAACTTGCAAGGAAAGCCAGTGGGAGTGGGAGACACTGCCTCTCCTTTTCTCAAACTGAGGCTGTGAGGAGAAGAGCTCATCTCACCAAAGGGAAAAGCTACCACTGGTTCCGAAACCCATGTCGGTTGCCTGATCCAGTACTTACCATCCATGGGGGAACGCC
The DNA here is from genome assembly GCA_013400835.1 of Zapornia atra. Taxonomy (NCBI): domain Eukaryota; kingdom Metazoa; phylum Chordata; class Aves; order Gruiformes; family Rallidae; genus Zapornia; species Zapornia atra. The sequence continues at coordinate 269,340 of VZTU01025579.1, forward strand.
CTCTGGAGCCCTACAGCCCTTCCCAATTCTTCAAAGTTTCCAGGAAATACTGGTGAAGAACTGAGCCCAGAGCAAGCAACGTGGGAACCACAGAACAGCAGCCTTTTACAGCAGCAGCCGCCTCTGATTAAAATTATCAGCTTCATCAGACTGCACCAAGACCCAGGACTGCTCCTTCAAGGAAAGAGGTAAGAAAGTAGCATGGAATTTGAGATGAAAGTAGGAAAGAAACATCCCACAGGATGGATTGTGAGGTGCCTGAAAATTATGGGGATACTAGCAGTGATTAACAAATGACAGCTCTGTTATGCATGGTACAGTTTGTATCTGCTATGTCCTTTTTAGCTGGGTGTAGTGAATTGCATTGGCATGGCAAAGAGAGACACAAAGTACCTGAAGACTGTGGAGTGCAAGAGAGGTAGTTCAGAAGTCTCCTCATGGATAGGGAGCTGTGGGGAGCATACCCCCTGATGGTAGGCTGGAAACCTAAAGTGTAAATGCTCTGAGCAGGTTGACTGAAGAATGCCTTCCTTAGGTATCTGTCTCCAGATGCCCAGGATCAAATTTGTCAGCACCTCACTGGAATTCTGACAAGTGCTCTTCAGAGCATGCAAAAGCAGGTGCATTGTCCTTCACACCGCTGTCTGCCTATGAAACAAGCGGCGGTGTTTGGGGTGGTGGTTAGCAGGTAGAAGACAACAGAGGGAGTCAAAAGAAATGGAGCTTAATGTTGATTTTGGACAGCTGTTTCAGCTCTCTCTGGACATATGAGCCTTTCCTTTTATTAAGTGGAGATAACACTTGTTCCCTATGCTTCTATGACATTTTGAAATCCCCGTGCCGTACCAACATAAAATACTAATGTAAAGTTTCTTCCATCAACCCAGTGCATAAAGCAGAAGGTACAACTGGGAATTAATCTATGCTTAAGCATTTAATAAACTGGAAGGAAAAGATGTAGATTAAAGCCATCTGGAGGTTGTTTCTCTCCTCATTCTCTTCTGATTGATTTTGCTTTATTTAGTACATGAACATGTGGTCTCTTTCTGTTTCCTTTCTTCTGCCTTTAATCTTTTGAATGTATGAGTCCCTGTGTTCTCCCCCCCTCTCCCCTCCCCTGGGTTGTGAAGACTAAAGTTTCACTCCTTTACTGAGGATGAAATAAGATAAATTGTATTGAATTGGAGAAAAACTCTGTGTGGGGGGGTGGTGATAAGAAGAGAGAGCACAAAACACAAATACAAACTCCGGGTACAATGGCATGCTCTGAGTCAGATTTGCAGGAAAGGTGATGAGATGAATAGTGAGTCCATGAATCAAAGTGCTGAAAAGCACCTTTTGACTTCACTGAAATGAAATGTAGCGAGGAAAGCACAAGAGTCCTCTTGACTGAATACCTTGAGATGTAGAACATCATAAAGTCACTATTTAATACATTAAAATCTACATGTCCTCACACCCCTTCAGCCCCTTCAGCAAATCTAAATCCTCTGGACAAAGCATCCTGAAATAAACATGTGTCTGCACATAGGATTTTGCCTTTGATGGGGGTGGGACGCAGTGTAATTTAATGACCAGAGATGCAACAGTGAGGAAAGGTGGGAGGAAGAAAGAGTTTGAAAGGTAGGAGCCCTGGAATCTGTTCACGTTTCCCATTTATTTGACCTTCCGCAGCCACTCAGCTTCCCTGTGCCTTACCCCCCCATCTGCAGATAGCCATGGTAGCAGTTCCTTCCCCAAGCTGTTCGGTGTACAGTGGCATTCACTGAGGTCCAAAGCAGTGGAATTATTTTTAAGGTGGAGGACAGAAGTGCCTCGGTGCAAAAATAACCATCCAAGCAGCTGCAGTGACACAATCCGTGTTCTTTGCCACGTGCTGGGAGTTTGTCTAATAACCAGCAGCTCGATGGTTAACTGTCAATCAGTAGTATAAATTGCAGGATTTTGGCTTGTCAAGCTGCTGGCTGGGATCAGGTCCCCCAGTCTGCACATTCTGTACAGGACATATAAGGCATTTTCTTAAAATGTGTAACTGTGCTCGCTCCCAGATGCTGCAGCACCAAGTTGTACGAAACTGATCTTCAGCAGGTGTGAACCAACACAGTCCACTTGCCCACGTACAGTTACACTGGTCCATCCCAGTCTGAAGAGCTGACTCATTTTTAAGTACTGAACCTGGGCTGTAAAGAAGTTTTATCTCAAAATCTCTCCCCACTTTTCTCTGTCAGCTAAATAAAGCCCAAAAGGGTGAAAGGAAGCACTCCAAAGCAGCTCTATCACTATTTGTCTATCCATGGACGCAAGACAGCATTGACTGGCAATGTAGGAAAGGGCTGAGCCAGGGTACATGACAGTGTTTCAGAGATTGCATTTGGTGTTTCTGTGCTGTTGGAGATAGGTCCTGTTCTAAATAAAGCAGAGCCCAGTCCAAATAGCCTGGTGCGGTCCTTGCTGTCATTCCCACCACAGCAAACCCACCAGTACCATAAAGTCTGCATGTGAGTGTCCATCCAAAGCTGTGTTCTGCCATCACTGTCTGGCTCTAATATTATGCTGTCCTGCCTGCTGAATGTAATTCAGAGTGTAAGCTACTCTCAGGAAAGCATTGCATTTCCTTCTAAGCTTTAGATAAGACTGAATGTGCTGTTGACATGCAGCAAATAATAGCAATAATAATAAATAGTAATATTTTGCTGTTGCCTTGGGCTATAGCACAGCACTTGTAATGATGCTGGATCAGAATTCCAGAGCGTTCTTTATTTAGCAGTGAGCGTATCTTCCCTGCTGTTTTGGTGCTTAGCACATGTTAAACAAAGTAAAAGAATTTAAGCTTTTGACTGAGATAAGTGTCATCTACATAAAAGCTTGGGAGATAAAATTCGCTTGAGGGAAAGATAGGAATCCAGATCTGGACCCAGAAATGGTCTTAGAGTGTACATAAAGTACTCGCATTGTAATATTAAATAAACAACACCTAAGTTAAATAAACAGCACAGTGGGAACTTGATTATTCTTTAATAAGTTCCTAGTAACCAAAATAAACTCTGTCAAAAATGCGCCTTCTTTGCTTTAATGGTTAGCTTCCCCCACACAGGGGTTATATTTTTCCTTTCAGCACACAATTCATTTGAACCAGCACATGAAAAATGTCTGAGGAACCCTCTTTTTTCTTTTTTTTTTCCTCCCTATCAAAGTTTTCTGCATCTAACTGCTATGTCAAAATGTGATCTCTGAGGTCTCAATACTCATTTCAGTTGTCAGGGACTGGAAATCTTGTCTAATAGCTATTTAAGATGGCTGTCCCTCATCTTTTCTGCTGCTTGTTCTTTGCACCTGCGAAGACTGTGACACCCACAACAGCTGTGTATGTGTAAAGACTGAAACTCCTATGAAACCTATGTTTCCACAGCTCCATCCATTGCCAGCCATCCTGTGGCAACGCTGATAGTTTGTTTTTGTTGACAGGGAGTTCCCACACAACCAGTCCGAAGAACAAGGTTAAAATCTGGTTTCTGAAAGGTCACCGAAGGCACAGATCTTAGAATTTATCATCAGCCAGTGCTATTTTGTGGATCAATCTCTCTGCATCAGCAATGTATGGGGCCAACTATTTAAAGTTACTGAGATGTCTAGACTCCACTGATGTCAACCATGGCTCTTGTTTCTGTCCGACTTTTGGTTGATCTCCTAAAAATGAACATTGTGCACAGCTACTATTTAAACAACCAAAGGAAGCAGCCTAGGTCCAAAAAGGCAGCTGCAGTGAATGCAGTGTAATGGGAAATCTGAGCTCTCTGTCTACGTACCTAAATGAGAACTAAGCTCTATTGAAAAATCTAGTAATGTCTAAGTGATGCAGATGGTGGGAAAGAACCTGGTATCTAAATTGAAGAACAGCTGATAAAATTGGCTTTTAATGTTTAAACAAAACAGCAAATTACAATTCAAAACCATGCTATTTTCACTGTAGACGCCTTAATTTTTATATGACTTGAAAAGAAAGAAAAAAAAAAGAGTGAAACAAACATCCCAAGCACAAAAAAACCCACTCCCTCATAATGAGACTGAGAAAATTAGGCATTTTCAATGAAAAGATTTCTCCGTGGAATCTTTTGAAATTGCTCTACTAAGCAGGACTGTGCTCCATAGCACTTTTTGACAAGCTTGTGGTAAGGAGCTGCCCTACTCCATCCTCTAGCCAGTTTCTGGTCTTTCCTCCAACTCTGTCATTTCCTCCTTCAGGACCAAGCAATGATGAAGACCATGTCTGGTGGAAACTGCAACCTGAATGTGCCAGCCAAGAACTCGTACCGCATGGTAGTGCTGGGAGCCTCCAGGGTGGGTAAAAGCTCCATTGTCTCACGCTTTCTCAATGGCCGGTTCGAGGACCAGTACACTCCCACCATTGAGGATTTTCACCGCAAGGTCTACAACATCCGGGGAGACATGTACCAGCTGGACATCCTGGACACCTCTGGGAATCACCCTTTCCCTGCGATGAGGAGGCTTTCCATCCTGACAGGTGAGAAGTGTGGAGAAGTTTGCATGTGGGAAATGGTGGGCAAGCAATCATAAAGATAGACATTAGCTTGAAAACTATAGCTTGGAGATGACTGTTTCTTGGAAGGTATTGAAAGGGACTGCTTGATTTTGTTGTAAGATGCACTTCTCTAGAGAAGTATTTCCTGGCCAGGATGCTCCAGGTGCTATAAGGAGTGCAATAGCCACAGAGGAGAAGCTTCACATTGGGTGAAGGTCTGAAATTGAGATTTCCCCCTAGTTTATTTCCTTCCCCTCCTGCTCCATATTTTTTATTGCAGTCACAAATGAACAGCTGAATAAAATCTCATGGGCATAACGAGCAGCAAGGGACAAAATAAGCATGCCATTATAAGATACAAGCAGTGAAAAACAAATTAAAAGTGCACAGGAAGGGAATTCAAGCCAAGAAAATCTCAAAGATTTTTTTTCCTAAAATTTCCAGCCTGATTCCCTTGATTTGATATTCCAGTAAAAGAACAGCTCTACTTTTACCCTTTCTCCTTAGACTATGGCTAATCAAATGAAAGAAAAAGGAAAAGGGCAAAATGGTGGTACGTTCTCACTGCCAAGCAGTTTCTGGTGTGAGCCAAGATGTATTATCTGTGAAAGTGACAGTGGAGATATAGTCAACCACAGCTCACAACAAGCCTACTTTCTGTATTTGCTATGCACCCTTCTAGCTTGCCAGTGAAACATGACATTCACATCTGACCAGGCTAGCATCCACATTCCTTGAGGTCCTAGGGCCAGTTTCTGGGATGCTGAGTGAGCTTCTGTCCCTGAAAGTGGATGCTTTCAACAATGTCATTCAACAGGCAATGATTTGCATTATTTTATATTTGCAAAAGGAATTACATGTCAGGAAATGTCAAAAGGAAATTCCAGGAGATCTGTGTCATTTATGGAACTCTTTTTTTTTCCATGGCCTGTTTTTCCATGGCCTGTTTCTCTTGAGCAAATGAAATGACAGCAGAGCACTGCTCATTGGGATACCTCTCATTCCTGATTTAGGCATTCAGAGCTGACTAGCTGCAAATCCCCATTTCAGGTGTTGCTTCTTGTCCTGTCTAATCAAAAGGCCAAGGCTGAGTGGCTACCAGCTCTTCATTCTTCCTGGTGTCAGAACAGGCTCTGTTTTACACAGACATACAAACAAAAGGAAAAAAAAAAAAAGAAAAAGAAAAAGATAAGCAGTGCAGCAGAGCTGAGACAGAAACATGTTTACAAAAAAGAGTACAAATGGGTGATAATTTGCAAGTACAGCACAACCTAGGACCATACAAGCAGATATGGCTGAACTAACAGCATAGCCAAAAGTCTTTTCCATAGCACTACAGATAGGAGTGGGGTGTTGAATTAGAAGAATTAGAACTAAAGTATGTCTTAATGATCAGATTCAAAAGGACCAAATAAAAATCTGGGGAAGAGATGGCAAATAAACCTATTGCGTTTTGAAAATTTGCTCCTCTGACACAGGTTGCCACCAAGCTTGACAGTATCCTTTTTTAATTGCAGGAGATGTTTTCATCCTGGTATTCAGTTTAGACAACAGAGAATCATTTGATGAGGTAAAGAGGCTCCAGAAACAAATCCTTGAGGTCAAATCCTGCCTCAAGAACAAGACCAAGGAATCAGCTGACCTCCCCATGGTGATCTGTGGCAACAAAAATGACCACAGTGAAATCTTCCGCAAGGTACGCTCCGATGAAGGCGAGAACCTTGTCTCCAGTGATGAAAACTGTGCTTATTTCGAAGTTTCAGCCAAGAAGAACACCAATGTGGATGAGATGTTCTATGTCCTCTTCAGCATGGCCAAGCTACCTCATGAGATGAGCCCAGCCCTCCACAGGAAAATCTCTATCCAGTATGGTGACGCCTTCCAGCCGAAATCCTTCCGGATGCGCAGAGTCAAGGACATGGATGCCTATGGCATGATCTCTCCTTTTGCTCGCCGGCCAAGTGTCAACAGTGACCTGAAGTATATCAAATCAAAAGTTCTCAGGGAAGGTCAGTCAAGGGAGAGGGAGAAATGCACAATCCAGTGAAGGGGGCTTGCACTTCTGTCTGAAGTCATCATCCACATGCAGTGCCTTAAAGAGAAACAGTCTAAGGAAGCACAGAATGGGCTTACAGGGTTCATCAAGAAAACCCATCATGGAGAAAAGATAATTCTTCCTGCAGATTCTGCTGAGTCACAAATGTAAATAACATCATCCTTGTAAATGACTGGGGAAAATCATATGCCTGAGATATGAGTGCATTTCTCTGTCTTTGTAACGTAGTTCCTCTTGATTCCCCTTTTTGTTTAAAGAATACAGACCTGAGAAGTAAAGAAATGTCAACCTCATCCTTACAAAGAAAGCAGGTCAAAAATGCACAGAAGGCATTACCTAGCATGCAGCTCTTGCTAAGAGAGAGGAGGTTGTGTCTATGTGTGTGTGTATCTCTGCGTGTCTGTGTGCGTGCATGTGTGGAGCACTCCTTGAAAAAAGCCGGACTTGCACATCAAAGGGCAACAGTCATACTGAGGCTTCCCGGGTTGGGAGTGGACTCTAAATATGGACACATGGCTCTAACCTGTTCCTGAGGGGACCTGCATTAAGAAGATCTTGATTTTACGTTTGCTGGGACAGTTATAATCCAACATCAACATGAATGTTGTTTTGTATTATAGATTTTATTTGTTTTGGGTTTTTTTATTGTCTGGGGATGGGTTCCTAGCAAAATCAGATGGTAAGTGCATTTGATATCAAAATAGTGTCTTTCTAGGCATGAAAGGTGTTATTCATCTGTAAAACTATATAATATGTACATTGATTGGAAGTGAAATTGTTCTGCAAAAGCCAATATATGCTTTGCAAGTCTGGTGTGATATTGTCTCAAAGCAGCCACACTGAGTGTTGCAGTAGAAGTGCCACTCTGCCTTGCTGGCCACTGAAGCAATGGTTCCTGCCTCTGCCTGTATCAGCCAAGACTGGCCAGATTCATACGTTGGCTTAGACCACTTCAGAGGCAAGATTGAGTTTTCCTTCAAAATTAAGTACTGAATGGTCATAAGGCCAGTTCCACTGTATTTCTTCTGATAACATGCCTCTAGTAATTTTGTTCATGGTTTTCCCTGTTGTCTGATAAAGGTTGTCTTGATGGAAAGCTTTGCACTGCGGAAGTCCTTCAGAACAGAAGCTTTGTGCTCGCTGTCCAAACAGGGCTACACTGACTGGCCAGATAACTCTGGGACCATCCATCACCTCTTCCTTCTCTCAGCCCAGTCCAGGTTTCCTTGTCTCCAGCTGTCTCCCTGTTCCGCTTCTGGCTTTGTTGTTCAATGTGCTCCTGTATGCCCTCAAAGCCAAATATATTCTTTCAGATGTGAGCTTGCCACTCTGCTGACTGGAATGAGATGTGTGCACACGTAACTGTGGGCAAAGCATGGCCCCAAGTCTGTACACAACAGTAGAGTATATACGTTATACATACCTCAGAATTACCTTCAGACATCTTGTCCCTCCCTCCCTCTCAAATTCTGGTCTTGGCTGTCTCTGCCTTGCTGTGTCCTGGGCAGAGCTGTGAGCTAGTTCATGCTATAATTCGACAGAAAACCAAGAATGATGGTTGTCTGTAAAAATTAGCCTCTGGGACTCGGAATCCCATATTCATTTATCAGCTTCACCCCTCATTGGTACTGTATATTGAATGGTAAAATACACTGTTCTTTTATTCCTGTTGCCAGGGCAGCACCTTTAAGACCATGCTCCCTTCCCTATCTATAATTATGTACATGGTTTATGATTAAACCTGTTTTATTTATTAGCTGTGTCCTCGTCCTTTTTTACTTTCTCGAAGAATATGAGGAAGGTTCTGTTTCTCTGTTGTGCAGGTGTAGCTAGGCAAGTGAGTTGGGGGTTGAGAGCCTTGATGAGATCTCAGGTAAGTTCTGGAAGAACCTTTTATGTCCTCCTGACACGAGGGGATGCACAGTTATGTGTTTGAAACAGAACTGTGTCTATACCTACATATTTTCTATCTGTCTATCTGGATGTCAACATACCTACAGATATCCCCACAAGCAGAAGCAGACAGTTGCTCTTCCTCATGCTGCCTCCAACAAGAGAAAATAACCACTCTCTCCTTCACACACAGGGCTGCTGTGCTCATCCCTGGTGTGATTTATTGTGGTCTCTGAAGAGACATGCTGCCACAGCAGTCTCTTCATCTCACCATCTGGACCTCTCAAACTGTATGAATCCTGGTCCTCCTGCGCACATGCCTACCTCCCTACAGACTCTCCTCCCAAGCGCATGACTACTGAATGTACTGGGGGTCATGTGCCGCAGGGACATGGGGTGGGGGGGTGGGAGGGTGAAGATGGAGTGAGAAGGGCACTTATTGGATGGAGGGGCTCCAGGATGCTAAAAAAATCCTTGCACTACAGCCCACGTGCTGCATTACTGAGCCTATATCCACCCTCCCTTGCATGCTGGATAAAGCTGAATTTTTAAAGAGCTTGCATAATCATCAAGTCTCTGCCTTTGTCTTGCAACATTGACCTTCCAATTATTTTTCCTACCATCCTTCTACCTCTGCAAATATACCAGCATTCCTCACCCTTCCACATCCTCCCATTCCTGGCTTTTCCACCATGGATATGAAGCCGTGGGGCATGGAAAAACAACACTGTGGTGACAGCAAGGGCACAGGAGTAGGGGAAGCTAAAGATCAAGGAGCAAGTCCTCACAGAGGTATGCCAGCTTTCACAGGAAGGCCAGAGAGCCCCAGTTTCTAAGTCCAGCTTGGTCTGCCAGTGCTCAGGGTGAAAAGCATCTGAGAAACTGGCTGGGAGTGAGGTGAAGCAGCATTACAGTCACCCACAGAAACAAATGGCAATAAGCAGGTAATCTTATTAAAGTAATCCTGGTCTTCTCTCCGCATTTTGTTGCTGATGGGAATTGCTTTTGAAGTTAGATTATCATGCTCCTGAGGACATTTATTTTTTTGCTTTTATTATATTGGTACAGTCATTCTATTAATATTCATATATTAGTTGGGCTTTGGAAGTGCTTACAGCTCCTAAAACAGATAGTATGTGTCTCAGTTGTTTATTCACAGTTAGCAGCCATTATGGGCTGCCAAAAAGGGCTATGACTGGGAAATGGAGAGCAAGGCTGCCTCTGTGCACAGGGGGGAACAAGGTAAAGCAGGAAGAGGGAAGTGGAATTGCTTCTTCCCTGCTAACTGCTGTAAGACAGAGCAGGATTAGCCTTTATGGGAAACTCTTACTATGTGTGTGCAGAAACAGCGCGACACTGGAAGGAGCAAAGAGCAAACCTACAGCCAGGCCCTGGAGGCAATGGAAAGAGAAACAACTTTTATTTTCCCCCTTGAGATTCAGGGGATCTGCACAGAACTTACCATAACCCAAAAAAGAAGTCATGAAAACGCACTGGACTACGGGAAAGTCTGGAGAAAGGGATCAGTCCAGCAAAGGTGCTGTGAGTATGTATACCCTTACTTGGTCTTACCTAGTGTAATTAACTCATTTTATTCCAATATCTATCTGTCCACAGTATATAAAGCCCAGCATTCGTGATACAAAGCCTTGATGATGGTTTTTTGTGTACTCGCTTCCAGGACAACGAGCAGGGACATATACTTACCTGGCTTAGGATCACTCACAACCTTGGAACAAGACAGGGCTGAGATTTATTTTGCACATTGCTCTACACAGCAAGAAAATCCTTGTCCTGGAGAAATCACAAGTCAACACATTATAGAAGCTCCTATAAATAATGACAAAAATCTAATTAAGCCACAGGGTCAGTACAAATCAGGAAGGAAATAGTGGTCATGGTAAATTAAGTAAAAAATAAATTAAGGGTGGGAAGGGCAGAGTGAAAGCCTGTTTTGACATCCAGAGGACTAAATTAGGCTTCTGTTCTGAAAGATTGATCCCCAGGAGAACCAGTGCCACCAGGCCAGCCTGATGCTAGAGAGTGGTTTTCATGGTGCAGTCTCACAAAGAGCATTGTCTCCTTGAGACCCCAGGGTGCAATAGGTGTGATTGTCTGGGAGGCTGAAGGACTTGTTATTATTACAAAGGCAAGTAGGAAATGGTGGGATAATTTTTTAAAAGTGCAGCAGAAAAGAGCCTCAGAGGGGGGCTCACAAAGGTAGGATGACAATAGGAGGTAGGGTGGGTAAAAAATCGGCTAGAGTGTATGCCACAAAATGTACCTTTCACCTTTATTTCATCCTTCTCTACACACAAGTCAAATCTGAACACATTTTATTTAGCTTTTTTGTCCTTCCTCAAATATTAACCACCACTTACTGCTGTGTAGGACCCACCCCCCACCTCTCATCACACCTTTCACTGCCTTAGATTTACCCTCCTGTCATGTACCATATTGTGGGCTGCCTTGCTAGTCCTGTCCCAGCGTCTTGGCTAAGGCAGAAGGTTACAGGCAGAGGTGGTTTTTGAAGTAAGTTAGGATTATTTGACTTGATTTGAAATCCCTATATTGTTTAGGGGGTTTATTAGCATTATGGTTTCTGTTAAAAATGCATGGTAGCAGACTCAGATTAAAGGGTCTCCTTGGAAAAATATTTAAAACGTGACATAATGTACATTTTCCCCACTGGTTTCTATAGCAACAGCCTTTTCTTTGTACTCACAAAGAGCTGAGAATTTGCAGGGGGCAGATGAGTAGCAGTGGCTCTGCCCTAGATCTTTCACCTCTGAGTCCTCTCCTCCCTTCAGTTTCTGTTATGTGGAGAAACCTTAGGTTACAGCAGCTAGACCCATCTCATAGACCACTCAAAATGCCTGGTAAAGCTGTGGGATGGATATGCTGCCACAGATAAGTAATTTTCCACAATGTGATTTTAAACTGGGGCACTGCTCCTGGCACAGTACCTGACATGGGGAATGCACATTGCAAACTGCTACAAACCCAACTTCCGTACTCAGGAATGGTTAGAGATAGCTATGAGCATTGCCCAACTTCTTTCTACTCTGTGTCTTTACAGACTGCCATCTGGCATGGTCAGAGCCTGAGACTTCCCAGAGAAACATTTCCTTTTGTTCTCATGAAAACATCAGCCAAAGACCTTTCCTTGCCCCTAGCATCATTTGCCATTGCTAGCATGCAGAACCACCCCATGTCCCAGGCATAATGTTCCTAGAAAGTTATTGACAGTTTGGAAGGAGGCCAAGGACTAGAAAAAAATCCCACATTTTATGATCCTAGAGGGACCGACTTGTGTAAGCCTTAAGAAAAGTCTGAAAGGGATAATTCTGTGCCATGTATGTAAACAAAGTCTGAGAGAGGCTGGCTGAAACCCCCTAGATGCATTTGAAAGGTGGAAATGGTAACTGAGACAGCACTTTATTTAGAGTTGATCAGTGAGATATTTCAGTGGGAGCAAGAGTATTAAGCAGGAAATCGTAGGCGAAAGAGCAGGGCAGAACGAAGCTCCTATTAGGAAAACACTGGGAAAATCATTGAAATCACATAACCAACAGGAGTAACTTGGTGTTGGCAGTGGGCTAGACTGGCTGAGCCAGCAGGTTATTTTGATCCCCCTACTTGTTTCTGTGATGGAGCCTGGGCCCAAGTCTGCTTCAAAGAAATTCCCTCAGACTGGTTGTCCTCACTGCATGCTCCCGACCCCCGAAGTGGAGGGTTGGTAGTTCGCTGGTCCCTTCCAGCCAGACCACTAACAATAGAGACAGGATTTCTTACGTCAGACCCTGCTTTTTAGACTTTCCACAAAGAACCCTGGACTGTTTGCAGCAACAGCTTCTTTGGTGAATTGTCCATGAGCAGTTTCTTGCGCATTTGTTTATTGTTCAAATGTATTTGACGAATGATTTATGCAAACGTGTCCTGTGTTTTGGCTGGTTTGGATAACTAAGATTAGTTCAGATTAAACATGAAGACAAGTAGATAGGAGGTCACAGTGTTTCAGAACATCTTGTAGCACAGTAAAAGTATATAAATGAAAGAAAAAAATCAACTTGAATATGTCCTCACATCACTCTGACTTAAAGGGAAGCAAATTCCCTCTTTCTAATCCATTCCTTCCCTCCAGGCTCTTGAAGGAGGGATTTCATATGGACTGTGTTTATTCTAGAGTCTTCTCTCAGAAGAATTAGGCTTTCAGCAGTTAGTAGAACACTAACTCACACATGACAGCACTGAATATTATAGGTTGATTCTAGCAATATGTGGTGATTATATATTTCAAAGTAAAAAAAAAAAAGGAAATACAATTGTGATGAAATGGCAGGGGGCCAGGGGTGGGCAAGAAATTTCTATCTCCTAGAAACAATTTGTTGACACACTGAGACCTTATCTGGAAAACCACACAATTCTATTACACTAGGACTTGTGGTCTTTCTGTGTTAGACTGGGAACCAAAGCAACAGAGAAACTCAAGAGACACATTCCCAGACATGAAGCTGGATCTTGCATTTCAGAACTCACTGAGACCAGTGCTGTGACAGTTCCCACCTAGTTCCCCATTATATCTGCAAAGCTCACAGGAGCTTCAGAGTTAAAGTAATTTTAACTTGTTAAAATAACTGGGTGTTAATTATCACATGTTTCTGTCTTACTCTTCAGTTCAGAGATCTAACAGCCCATAGGAGCAGTCCCACCAGTTTCCAAACTCTTTGCATAAATCAGCATCTTGGTTCCCCATCCCTGATAGAGGGCAAATAGCACTCGTGGGAGAACTGAGAGAGGATAAACATTGTCTAGATTGTGAGGCACTTGGATACCGCAGTGATGGATAAACACGTTAAAAGGTGAAGAGCCAGACCGGAAACAAATATCACCTCAATCAGGAGCTGAGCTGCTGCAGTGCCAGCTACACAGGAGAGAAATTACGTTTTGCATAATCCCTGATTTCTGCACTACCTACAGTCCTGCTGTCCTCGGCATCCGCTGAGATGGCGAGTCCCGGGAGCCTCAGGATTAAAATTACACATTGGCTACCCTCTGCTCTTCAATCACTACATGCCTGTGTGCTGAACAGTGGTGTGCTTCAGAAGGGTTTTCACTCAGGGACCTTTGAATGGATGCACAGCACAACCTTTCCTTTCGCTCCCTGTGCTAGAGAAATGAGAGCCTCAGGGAAACACAGCCTTGTTAAGCACAACCTGGGGGGCTAGAGGATGGCAAAGGGAAGATCAGTGGCATTGCTTTTGGCAGGTCTGGGGCAGAATGTCTCATTTTTTCTGTCACAAAACAGTTTGTTCCTTGCTGGGTGGCTCATTGCCAAGGTAATAAATACAAGTTTCTAAAAGGAAACAATATAAAAAAGGGAAAATAAACACTACTTCTGCAAATTGAGAGGAGACTTGCCTGAGGGAATGGATAAGGGGTGACAAGGATAACAGCTCTCTCATGGAGCCTTATTAGAGAGTGGACTAGAGCTTTTCTCAGATACTCTATGAGATGCTGCCATTTGGGACAAATCCAGATTGGCAATTATCAGAGAGAACAATTCCAGCTGGCCACAACACTGCCAAAGCAGAAATTATCCCCTTACACAATGGCACTGACTCAGACTGCTTCCAACTTTTGTCAAGTTTGGGGCAGTTACACAAGGTCTGTCATTAGTCATGGTGGTATTTATTTGTATTATGGAGCCCTGCCCACAGAACAGGACCCAATTATACCAGACAAAATACGAATGGACAACAAATAGAAAGTCCTAGTGTACACAAAGACCACGATAGTTAACTATGACTGTTAACTAGTTAACATTAACTATGTCTGCCATATCCAACACGTGCCTCAGAGCATCTGTCTTACACTATGGTGGCTACCTACCTATTTCCTACCAGTGTCCTATCTGTACCCTAAAGTGAGAAAAAGCTGCCACATGAATCATTATAGACAGGCTTAGAGAGCTGGGCTTGTTCAGCCTGGGGAAGAGAAGGCTCTGGGGAGACCTTATTGCAGCCTTCCAGTACCGAAAGGGGCTACAGGAAAGCTGGAGAGTGACTCTGTATCAGAGAGTATAGTGATAGGATAAGGGGTAATGGCTTTAAACTAAAAGAGTGTAGATTAACTTAGATATTATGAAGAAATTCTTTACTGTGAGGGTGGTGAGGCACTGGAACTGGTTGTCCAGGGAAGCTGCAGCTGCCCCATCCCTGGCAGTGTTCAAGGCCAGGTTGGATGGGGCTTTAGGCAACCTGGGCTAGTGGAGAGTGTCCCTACCCATGGCAGAGGGGTTGGAACTAGACTATCTTTAAGGTCCCTTCCAACCCAAACCTTTCTATGATTACTCTATCACTTTACTGATTAACATCTGAGAGCAAAATAGTTCCGTAGAGACACTGTAGCTACTACATTGTGGTAGTAGCAGCACCGAGAGCTAGTATAATTTAGTAGTGCTCTTCCATCAGATGGACTTACTGAAAAGGAGAAAGCAGATTTAAGGGTTATGTGCTGTTTCCAAAATACTCGTGGGATTATTCTTTAAATATTTTTTTATTATCCTTGCACTGGTTCCTTGCAGGGGTTTCTAGCAGTCTTGCCAAGGAAAGATCTCTTAGGTAGACGGAGCATCTTTGTGCTGGGCTAGTGCTCCTGTGGTTGTGCAAGCCTCAAGCCAGCTGTGGCTCACAGTAGTTCAGACTTAACTTACATACCACTATTGTGAAGCCTGAATCGGGGCAGGGCAAGGAAGTGAGGCAGCCATGCTGGCATTGCCATGTCATGGCAAAGGCCTGCTGACTGCCCTGTCCTTTAGAGACCAGGTGATGCTCTAGGGATGTCTGCTTCTCTTCTGCCTGTGAGCCATGCTGGGACCTCCCATAGCTCTCAGGGGAAAGAAATGGGTCATATCCTGCTGGGACCAGGGTGTCCACCCATCTCTGAAATACAAATCGATGGACCAGAAGACATTTTTTAGCCACTTACAGAATTTTAAGTTGAGGGCAGTGAAAAAGCATGGAGAAGACTGAGGTTCTTCTCAGTGGCCCGTTCCTTTGTACTTCAGGAGCCCATGATCTCCCAGAGAGGAATACCTCTGGCACAGGCATTGGCAAAACAGTTCACAGTATTCTAAAACTTTGCTTCCTCCCTCCACAGTATGATCGTTGGAGAAAAGTCTTCCCTCAGCTGTGTTGTAGTTTTGTGTGGCTGGGTTCTGGTGGAGGAGTGGGGGCTGCAGGGGTGGGTACTGCAAGAAGCTGCTGGAAGCTTTCTGTAGGCCCAACAGGGTAAATGCCAGCTGACTCAAGGATGGAGTCATTGTTACCCCAGGTACCAGTGTAGGTTGGGGACTGGCCTGTTGGAGAGCAGCGTAGGTGAGTGGGACCTGGGGGTCCTGGTGGACAGCAGGATGACCATGAGCCAGCAATGTGCCCTCCTGGCTAAGAAGGCCAATGGCATCCTGGGGTATATTAGAAGGGGTGTGGTTAGTACATCAAGAGAGGTCCTTCTCCCCCTCTACTCTGCCCTGGTGAGACTGCACCTGGAATATTGTGTCCAGTTCTGGGCCCCTCAGGAGGACATATTGCTCCTTGAAAGAGTCCAGCACAGGGCCACCAAGATGATTAAGGGAGTGGAACACCTTCCTTATGAGGAAAGGCTGAGGGAGCTGGGCCTGTTTAGCTTGGAGAAAAGGAGACTGAGGAGTGACCTTATTAATGTTTATAAATATGTCAGGAGGACGGAGCCAGGCTCTTCTCAGTTATAGTCAGTGATAGGACAAGGGGCAACGGGTGCAAGCTGGAGCATAGAAAGTTCCATGTGAATATAAGGAGGAACTTTTTAACTGTGAGGGTGACAGAGCACTGGAACAGGCTGTCCAGAGAGGTTGTGGAGTCTCTTTCTCTGAGACAATTCAAAACCTGCCTGGATGTGATCCTGTGTGATTCAGTCTAGGTGATCTTGCTCTGGCAGGGATGATCTTTCAGCCTGGGCCTGAGAGACATTCTGCGATTTATGACTACACCCCATAGCAGTGACCCACTCTGGGGCACCTGATGAAGAGGTGAAGCCCTGTAGGAAAGGACTCACGTTGGAGAAGTTCATGGAGAACTGTCCCCCATGGGTGGGACCCCATAGTGCAGGAGGGGAAGGGTGTGAGGAATGCCCCTCCCCAGCCAAGAAGGAAAACAATTCATGAGAAACTGACCACAACCACCATTCCTCCAGTCCCTGCTCCTCCCTGTGCCACCCCCAGGGGGAAGAAGGGAATGAAATCATGACTAAAGTGAAGTATGCTAAGAAGGGAGGGCTGGGGGGAGGTGCTTTAGGATCTGCTCACACTTCTCATTATCTGACTGTGGTCTCACTGTGTGCAGTGCAGTGTAATAAATCAGAGAGTTTTCTTTGTTCTGTGTTGAGTCTGTTTGGCCTGTGACACTGATTGCGGAATGATCTCTCTCTGTCCTTATCTCGACTCCTAAGCCTCTCAATATATATTTTCTCCCATGTCCAGCTGAAAAGGAGAGTGATAGACTTTTGTGGGCATGTGGCCTCCAGCCAGGGTCAAACCAGCACAAGATGGATGGTAAAACCATCCTAGATGACACAGAGTTCACCAGGTGGAAAGCACCCCAGAAGCAGCAGCAGGACACTACTGTGCTAGACAGTGACCAAATGCTGAAGAAGTGAATGCCCTTGGTGGAAAGGACACCCTTAGGAATGTTTTCTATCCCTTCATCTTGGGACTTGACACATGTCCCCCAGCACATTTTCTTGTCAGGCAAGAATTCTGCCAAAGTGTCTGAAAGCACCTCATTAATTAAGAGGCCTTGAGTTTTGTTGATCTTCTATGAGACTTTAGACTCGGAATTGACTTTTTAAAATGAGATGAGCTTAGGCTCACTTACGCACTTTCTCAACCTTATCAGGATTGGTTGCCTGAAAAGGGAACAGTTAAAGACTGAGATTTATCAGGAGGAAACATTGTTCTGAACTACATTTCTACTGAAAGAGAAAAGCAAAGAAATAAGTGATTTTGCATGAGACGTGCTTGAGTAGAGAAGGTTTTCTTAGTGAAACAAGAACGTTCTGGGAGGCCCTTCTGCTTTACCACTCATTGGCATGAGGAAAAAAAGGGAAGCTTGCTGTTTCTTAAAAGAACTGAGGGAAAGAATGTATTCCAGAGTGAAAAGTTGGTTTTGCATTTTTTCCCCATGGTATTCTTTGTCAACCAGGAATTAAAGCAAAAGCCACACTGGAGGTCCAAACGTAATCTGTTATCTGTGCCCCCTCCTGGGTTTGGCTGGGTCTGCGTTCCTTACGTCTAGCTTTTCCCTGACTGGCTAGAGGACAATCTGAAGCAAGGACATAAAAGATGCAGGTTTTGACTAGAGGTATGTGGGGTGCTCCAAGACTCTGAGGCAGTAGGAAGAACAGCATCAGTGAGTGGGAAAATTACCTCTAAATTAGCTCCAAGTCTTGTGTCAGCTGATACTCTTCTCTAGACTTGCCCTTTTCTCTTCTGTCTCTCTCCAGCTTTTCACAAAAAGTCAAGACAGGGAAAGACAGCGCCTGCTATTTCTAGCCCTCCTAGACTTCAGGTAAAAGCTTCCTCTTTTTTCGTCTCACCCAAAATCAAATTCAAACCAAATGGCTTTGCTGAACTGTTTCTACACTGTCAGGTACTCCCCTTTTTGTATGCCAGCCCTCATGCTCTGACTGTCCCCACCACCTGCATATTGATGCAAACTGCAGTGCTGCGCAGGTGGGTTGTAGCCTGTGACATTGCACATATGCTCAAGGCTGCTACCAGGGTCTCCATAGATGAGCCTATTCCCTTCTAGCCTTTTTAAGGAGATGGCCAAGGAGACAAGTCTTTTTATATCACAGAATCACAAGGTTGGAAAAGATCTTTATCATCAGGTCCAACCGTTCCTGTCCTGTGCTAAACCATATCCTTAAGTACCTCATCTACCCTTTTTTTAAACACATATATACACAGCAGTGTGACTGATCTCCGCATCATGTTGTGTCCCATCTCACAAAGCCATCAGATGTCATTTCATGTCATGACAACAGGACAGAGAGTGATGACTGCCAAAACTGAGGGTCTTCCCCTCGTTTATAATTAACCCAAGTAAGTATTGGTGCCAGGCAAAGCATTAGAAACTGCACTATAAAGAGGAAGTCTAAATTACAAGAGTCCTTCAGAATTTCTGTGCCACAGTGCTTATCCTCTCTGTCTCCCATGTCAGACATGTGCTAGTCACCCACACTGTTTTGGTCTACAGAGAAAGGAAACCTGGGTAAATACCTTAAAGGGAGCCTGTGGTGTGCGCCAACAGATGCATGGTGTGCTCCAACAAGTCCATTGTGGGGCATAGCTACAGACCATCCCAGAAATAAGTGTACAGCCAGCTAAAATTACTTCAAAGTCGTAAATGAGAAGTCAAAAGGAGAACAGCGTGGAAGCTCTGCAGTGCTGTGCAAGGTTTACTGAATAAACTGTGCCATGTTCACACAGCTTGATCCTGGGGTGCATACAGAAAAGCACAACTGAGTCCAGAGCTTGGGGTCAGCAGCCTCAAAAGGACCAAAGTATGTTGGCACCATGCTAACAATCTAGCAGGGTAACTTTAGGGACACACCGGTCTTTGACATCGTGCCAGCAAGGCCACAACCTCACAAAAGCCTGACGCATGATAACTGGTCCAGCAGTTGTCCGCTGTGACAGGAAATGTCAGAGTAGACCATGCCTTGACATGACTCCAGCTGAATACAGGCATTTAGCCAGAATCTGCTCTGTGGTGGGATGTACTGCCTGCCTGTTTACCAGAAGGGGCAGAGAGGGAGCAGCTGAGTGTATCCAAAAAGGTCAGGCCAAGAGGCAGCAAGAGTCAGTCTTCAGGTTCCCCCAAAACAGCTACAGTCAATTTACCTTCTGGATCCTGGAAGAGTGTGCAGGAACTGGGAAAAATGCAGCAGGCATAGTCGTCATCGGGTGAAGTGACAGGAAATGCTTCTTAAGGATAGTTTTAAAAGTTCCATTTTCTGCCTCTGCTCCAGAGACAAGAAGACCAACTATTTTTAAAGATAAGTTTGACGCATTATGAAGGAGCTTGTGTGACATGATAGGCTGTTGTGGTCAGGAAATGGACACCCTGACCCAGGAGAGGCATTCCAGTGCTGCACTCCTGCGCTCGAGCTCTGGCCATCTGCAGGCTTCTCTCTCTTTCTCAGGAGACAGGAAAAGAAAAGAAACCCTTTAGTTTCAACTCAAACAGAAGTAATTCTAAGGAAAACAGGAGATTTGGGGAAGCAAACTCAGATGAACAAAAAAAAATCTAAGATGAGTATGGTGATGTCCCCTTAAATTAGCGGACCGGTAGTGCTATTCCTGGGGTCTGAGGTTTGACATCAAGCGAGCAGTAGTAGTTGGGCACCAATGGCCCATGACTTGCTGGATTGATATGAAAGTACCAGCCCTTGTGAGGTATCACAGACGTCTGTGCCTCTAAATCAGCTGTGAGAGCATGTTGCCAGGGTGAGCCCATACTAGCATGTAATCTGATGCAAGCCCAAAAGCTGAAGGTGTCAATCTTGAGTGTTAACCAATGACAGTGGAAACTAATACCCCAAAGAAGACTTGCTCTTCTATATCTGACCAGGAAACTTGAGAAGCTGAACAGCAGTTAAAGTGGCAACTTACGTGTTGGAAGTACAGGTCTCATCCTTGGCTAGAAGTCTTGAGTTCCCTCCCCAGACTAGGGAGCACAGCTTCCCAGCTTCTGTCTCCTCACAGAAACAGCAAATGCACATTCAGGCAGAAGGACACTAAGAAACAGAAGCCACCATGAAATCTGTGAGGCTTTCCCATTTGGGCAATTATAGTCTCTGGTGTTCCCCTGCTAGAAGGTGGAGCGACACAAGCCTCTGCCCTGCAGAGAGGGAGATACTGAATGGGAGATTCCTGCCTGCTGCTGCTTTTGCTCCCCTCCAGCAGAGCTTAAGCTGCCTCCATCTTCCCTTCTCTGGTCCACTGTCACCTCTCACCCTGACACAGAAGGGCTGTCAGGTGGTAGTTGTGTTAGAGGGTTGGCAAAATCAAACAAATACTCAAAGGCAAGAGGCAATCTTGGCTGTGACTGTATTAATAAATTAAATGGTGTCAGGGCCTGTTTCCACATCCTAGAACTGAATCACCCACTCTGTTCAACTTTTAACATTCCCTGTCACAGTTGTGGACCAGACCAAGGCACGTCCTCCCAGACAATTTTCTCAAGCAGTCTGTGCTTTAGGCCAGGCCAGGGACAATTCTTCACAAGGAGTTTGCAGGCAACCACCCACTTCTAGAGGGTAATGAGGTTTAATGGAGTGAATCCAGACCTTTCCATTCCAGCTGGTTTCAGCACCAGAGAAAGATTCTGCATTTAATTTTCTAGTACAACTGTACCCTACAGTACCATTCAAGGAAAAGGGTAGAAAAGGTTACAGGGTTGGAAATATCTCTGATGTAACCTGCTTATAGTGTGAAATAAAATAATCTTTCACATATCTTCAACAAACAGAGCTGTGGCTGCTTCCTCCGGCTCTAACTCTGCTTACAAACTGACCCACTGGCAAACTCATAGAAATAAACTAGTACAGGCATGAAAGTCACCCTTTTGGAAAGTACTGCAGAGAAGCAGCAGTACATTTCTACATCTAGGTCTCCAAAGTGACCCAAAAAAAAAAAAAAGGTGAAGAGGAGGGAAGGAAGACTGATCAAAAATAAAAGGAAATTAAGTGTGAGGGCAGGTCATACATTGCCCTGCTGATTCTATGCAAAAAACCTAAATGTAGTTGTAAGTGAAGTTACAAACCATCAGCTCCATTCATCTTTTGCATTAGAAGTACTTGGAGCACAACAGCAGTAAATTAGTGCCAGCTCTCCTGCTGAGATAATTCAAAGTATCTTTCCCTGCCCAGCAGGGCCTGATTTTTCATGTGAATTACATATTGTGATTAATATGGAGGCATTTGCTCATTTAATGGGGGGAAAAAAAAACCCTAAAACCTTTACCAAATAGGGCTTTTGGGAGGAAGACTTGCTTTGCTTATTTTTCTCCACTCAGTGAATTAGTAATTTCAATACAGAACTGCAGCCAGCAATGGACAATGACACAGAGAAATCGATAGATCCACTCTATTTCACTCTCACATACCTATTGGGGTACATGTGCATTCTGAGTGAGGCTTGTCAGTCACCTTGGTGCTTGATATTGTCCCTACCTCCCACACCACTGATTAGTGTCACTCACCGAACCAGCAGAGAGGGCGCGGAGGCAGATTCTGTGAGCAGTAAGAAATGTACTTCAAATCAAACCTGTGAAATACAGCCCAAGATTCATGCCATGTAGGTGGAGGGGGGAGGAGAGGAAAACATCCTTCCCTTGAAGGACTCATGGCTGCTTTTATTTCTTGTAAAAAAAAGAAATTATCTAGTTTACTAGAGGGGAAGAGAGAAGCTAGGTTGATTTTAGGAGCACTGTGTGATATCTTGGTGATGAAATGATTCAGGGTCGGGGGTGGGGAATATACTGGGAAATTATGCTACTTGTGGGGGGTCTCTGTGAAGGCCAGCGATCAATATCCATCTGTCAGAGATAGCTAGATTGCCTTTATGGGATTAGCTCCACGTGGCAGAAGCTTAAGATACTCTGCAGTATGATGCAGAGGTAGGGAAGGAAGGGGGAGGGAGGTGGGAGGCTGGATTTCATGTCTGCATGTTGACAACCAACATCTTGGAAGCTCGATGCAGAAGGCTTTTGTTAAAGATTGGTCTAAGGGGAGGTGACATGCAGCAGTTGTGCTGAGGTGCAAAGATCTGAACTGGAATCTCTCTGAAGCTTGAGCACGCCTGGGAATTGGAGCTGTGGTCACCATCCTGTGAAAGGGTTGGTTTGGATTTTACGGAGTTGGCAGGGGCCTGGGAGGGTCCCCATTTAAATCTCATTGAAGATGAAGAGCAGAAATGTACGCCTCGGACTGGGGTGTGACAGAAATATCTGTGTTGCTTAGCAGTCATTCAGTGTATTTGGAGTCAGGAACTTTTGGAACAAGAGGAGGGAAAGTCCTGATGGTAAAGGGGCAGAGATTCAACTGTATGGTATCAGTTCCACCTTTTGAAAAACTAGGCTATTAATATTGTCAGGATAGGCTTAGGAATGCTTGAAAATGGGTACAGGGAAGTCCAAATACCAATCCCAAGAGAGATATGAAAGTCAAAATATAGTGGCTATGCCTGCTGCTGAGCACCCACCACTTCCACTGATGGCAGTGAGATTAGGATGGAAGAAGGGAGAGGTTTGTGATTTTGTTGGACTGGGCTTTTAAAAAAGCTGTATCATTAGAGGATCGTGATCTTTGACATCTGTGGGATGAGAAGCATGGAGAGGTTGATTTTGCTGTGAGAATGGAATAGTACTGGGGGCAGTAGCTGCTCTTCTATCATCACCCCCCAAACAAGTGACTGTCAGAAGCCCCAGCCAGCCTCAAGGCTTCTGGTGGAGGTGAGGTCAGCAGCACGAGCAGGTCTGCCTTATATCTAACCAGCAGACTGCTGCTCAAGGCAGCTGCCTGTTCTGCCGATACCCAGATCCACCTCGACTTGCTTTTCCTGTAAGGCCTGTAAAAGCAACAGATCCTGTACTCTACCAGCCTTTTGCAGCACCTAGCACATGGGAATCCAACCCCTCCTTGGGGCTAACTACAGCTCACGAAGTCATTGCTACCATTGAAAGGCCATTATCTGATTACATATAATTAGGGATTATAGCACAACTTGATTCTGCACCCTCTGAAATTGCTAACAAAGCCCTTCTGGGGAAGGAGTCCTTTTTAAAGCAGGGATGGGGAGCCCCATATGACACTCACACTTTAAGGAGTTGATCGTTTCACTGTCAAACAAAAGTCATACAGCTGGATTGCATACACAAATTACTCCGTCCAGAAATAATGTCCAATTAAGGGAAAGTATGTTTTTCAAAAATAATTTTGTTTCCTACAGTTTATAAGCTTGCTTTTTTATTTTGTTTTGGTTTTTTTTAACTGAAAACTATTCATGTCAGTCAATTTGGGATTGGTCTATTTTTAACCGAGTTAGTAAACTCCTATACACCAAACCCCCATGTAGAAAGAACAGCCTCTGCTATTTGTTTTTGGGGGTTTTTTAATAGCAGAACAACTATCACATTTTCCACTCCATCTTTTGCCTCAAAGGCTTTCAATGCTATTGTAATTCAATGGATCTAAGATTTGGTTTTAAGGAAGCTGTAGAGGCTCACAGGCCCTGTGAGCTTACCAGGGCTGTTAAGGATGGTGAAGTAAGTTTTAAGATGAGATTAATGCAATGATCTAGTTTACACCCCTTAAGAAAGTACATCCAGAAGTCCTGACATCAAATAAATGACCTCTAATGAGGAAAAAAGGCTTAGAGTTCACAAAGTAGATCCTTCTTGCCAGCAGAGATGACTGCACTCCTCACACTTAATCATTCCTTGGAGGTAATGAAGACAACAGGACACATGGAAAGAGGAAAGCAAAGCTTCTTGGAGTGTGTGCTGGGCAGGTCTGGTTGCTTGGGGTGTTTGGGCGCCACGTCCTTCTTCTGGGCTTGTCCATCTTTGTTGGCTCAGGGTTACTGTCCTTCAGCAAGTGCTGAGGTCAGATGGAGGTGACAGTCCCTGTCCTTCCTAGTCCTCCTACAGGAACTGTAAATCCTCACAGAGAAATGTGCTTTGCAAGAATGTCATACTTGTGTTGTCCAGCTGTTTTGGCAAAAGGTTCCACTTGGATTTCAAATCTTTCATGTTTCTTTGTTCCACAGTCCTTCAACACAAGGCTTTGGTACAGGGCAGTCACAAACACAGGAGAGACCAGTGATATGGGTGGAGGTGCCTGCCACAACCAGAGAATGAAGGAGTAGAGGGGAGATTCAGTTCACCTTCACCACTCTTAATATGGATTTGAACCAGTCTGGATATCACCTTCACCACTCTTAATATGGATTTGAGCCAGTCTGGATATCAGCCTGCTGACCCTCATTGTGGGTGCTCTCTCCTGGCTGACCACCTTGCAAATACTGCAAGGGAGGTAAGGGAAAAGCACATTGCCAGCAACCTCAGAAATGTTTAGGAGTCTTCAAACTGATAGGAAACCATTACCCTAAAGTCAATCAGCCTCCTAAAATCCTTGCTGGGCTTCTGTTTCACCAGACCTGCTCCACTGGAGCTGGCATGCAGGAGAGGAGCTCCAGCTGTGGCCAGTAGGGATGTCTAGGCAGCGGAGGGTCAGGGCAGTACATTTTCCCCTGCCAGGGGTTGCACTGAGAGCCTCTCACACACCTCATCGCAACTCCATCACTGCTGGCAGCCGGGATCACTGCAAAGCGCCTCCTCCCTTGCTCAGAGACTGCTGCATAGCTCCCCAGAGTGTCTCTGGGAGAGGTTAGGAAAAAAAAAAAAGATATTAAAAAAAAAAAAGGAGGAAAAAACCCCATAAAAACTTGTGCTGACAGACCAACAACTGGGAGAATGATCTGGCTGCTGTGGGTTGAGGGCCTAGCCCGGCCTGGTACCCTCGGACGCCATAGCTTCTCACCAGGATGGCTTTGGTGGAGCCTCGAGGTGCCAGGACGCCATCTTGTGGCACCTACCCATGTCAGTGCAGCCTACGAGCCTCGCCGTCCCTCCCTGGCTGCTGGCTGCCCACCTCGGTGCAGGACAGGGAGGCAGGGCCAGACCCTGATGCCATCCTCCCCCCAGGGTGCAACCAAAATGCAAATTTCTTCACTGAGGAACTGGAGTATTTGGGGAGGGTATAGTTGCAACACAGTGAAGGGCTCTATCCTTTTAGTGACAACAGAAAAAGTTGTGATCACAACAAGGCTGGGTGCCTTTCTCCCATCCTTTTCGTGCCCCAAGCCAGAGGAGTGCAGCTGTGCAAACGTGGTGGCTTCTGGGGCATCCCCTCTGCTTGCCAGGACTACATTTCTTCCCCCAAGGCTGAGCACAGCACACAGCTCCCAACAGCCAGGCTTTTCCAGTGGACTAGGGAGGAATTTTCTGACAAAAATGGTTCAAATTACCAAATGTCGGTTCGTTAAACATCATGCATTTCAAGCAAAACTGCTTTAACCACTGTGAAGCACAGTGGTTTGCTGGTAACCAAAACCCTGAGTACACAGTCCTTTGCTGTGTATGCCAGGTGGGCAAATTCTCAACTGGGAAATTAAATTAGATAGTGGTAAGGTCTTTGTCTATGGGCAGCTTGCCTTGGAACTGTTACAGGAAGGTTTCCTTGGCCCAGCATGGAAATTCTAGTCAAAGCAAAAGGGAAGGCAAAACGAAAGTTCCTGCAAGCCATCATTTGGCAGATACTGTCCTCTCTGTTCACCTTGCGGTCCTCAGCCAACATTCAGAGAAATTATGAGGATCCCAAAGTTCAGGAGGACAAGATGGTGAAAATGAGTTCTCAAGCTTTATTCTAAGGAAAGATTTGAAAGTGCAGCAGAACTGTACCTTCATTTTTGAATGAATTGATCCTGACTTTCTTAGTTATTAGACGAAGTACAATGAGTCACAGAATCACAGAATCACAAGGTTGGAAAAGACCTTGGAAGATCATCAAGTCCAACCAATCCCATCCTAAGCTAAACCATATCCCTAAGTACCTCATCTACCCTTTTTTTGAACACATCAAGGGAAGGTGACTGAACCACCTCCCTGGGCAGCCTATTCCAGGCCCTGACAACTCTTTCTGTAAAAAATTTTTTTCTAATGTCCAATCTAAACCTGCCCTGGCACAGCTTCCTGCCATTTCCCCTTGTCCTATCTCCTGTCACCTGGCTGAAGAGACCATCGCCCACCTCTCTACAACCTCCCTTCAGGTAGTTGTAGGTCGTGATAAGGTCTCCCCTCAGCCTCCTCTTCTCCAAGCTAAACAGCCCCAGCTCCCTCAGCCATTCTGTTTTTGATACAAGCCAAGATGCCATTGGCCTTCTTGGCCACCTGGGCACACTGCTGGCTCATATTCAGCCTGCAGTCAACCAACACTCCCAGGTCCTTCTCTGCCTGACAGCTCTCCAGCCAGTCTCCCCCAAGCCTGTAGTGCTGCATGGGGTTGTTATGTCCCATGTGCAGCACTCTACACTTGGCCTTGTTAAACTTCATCCCATTGGTCTCAGCCCATCAGTCCAGTCTGTTCAGATCCCTCTGAAGAGCCTCCCTACCCTCAGGCAGGTCAACACTTTCTTCTAGTTTAGTGTCATCTACAAACTTACTGAGGGAGCATTTAATCCCTTCATCGAGGTCATATCATAAAGATATTGAACAAAACTGGACCTAAGACTGAGCCCTGGGGGACGCCACTCGTGACCGGCCTCCAGCTGGATTTCGTTCTGTTTACCACCATGGGCCCATCCATCCAGCCACTTTTTAACCCAGCAGAGGGTCCACCCGTCAAGGCCAGTGGTAGCCAGTTTCTCAATCAGAATGCTGTGAAAAACTGTGTCAAAGGCTTTACTGAAGTTCAGGTAGACATATCCACAGCCTTCCCCTTGTCCATTAAGCAGGTGTCAAGGCTGAGAGATTAAGACCACCTACAATTGAAAGTTTCTCTACCTAACAAGTGGTTTGATGCCGTTTGGCTTAACTGCGGATTTGGTAATCCAGTCCATCATAGCTGCTGAGTGGAATTGTGAGAGCATGAACCAGAATATTGTATGTATAACTCAACATCCATAACAAGACATTTGTGTTTGTCCCGGCACTTTTGGTGTACCTTATGAGTGTAGTTAGCTTCTTTGACTTGTTTGGGTTTTTTCCTAGCTCTTCTTCTAGAAGTTTGTTTCAAATTCTTCAGGGAAGGCAAATACCCTCCTGCCTATAGGTTTCCAAGCTGGTACTGCTGCTTCTGCCAAAGAAGAAGATAATTTAGTCCAGAGAGCAGCCTCCTATCAAAGCAGGATCCGAGTATGGTTTGAGCCTCTCTGAGAGGTTACAGTTCTCCTAGCCCAATGATTTAATATGAGTTGCTGTATGGCATGGCATCAGGTATGATACCTTTTAGAGAAAATATCTGTCCTGTTGTCTCTTCCTATCACAAATTCTTTTTTTTTTTTCCTTAAAATCTGAGAGAATTAAGGAAATTGCAACATTCACTCCATAATTCCCCATAGAAGCAACTTGGAACTTTCTATTTTTGTTCTATATGACATCAATGAACATGTGCCCTGGACAAGTCCTGGTAAGATCCTTTATAAGGTCTCTTGTGCTCTGTGTCCTGCACAGTGATACACAGACATGCATACACACTCTGGCATAGCTAGCTTAACCTCATGTCTTGGAACATCACAACTCCTTGTTTATTTTCCTGTACCTTGAAATGATCACATCCCATAGTCAGGCACATGTTTTGAAAACATAAGGAGCTGTTCCACATCTCCAGCTTTGCTTGCATCCAGTGCTCTCTTCTTTCCAAGTTAACACAAATGGCAGTCACAGCAGTGCTACATATGGCCTCTCTGATATTAAACTAGAAAAATAGGTTGTGGGGATGTTTTTTCTTTAAAAAGTAGTAAAGATCTTCTGTAACATCTGAGGTCATCTTATCTGTCCTTCAGTTCAGCACAGATAATTTCCCTCTGTATACTTTGAATTGACTTCACAATTGATCAGTTGTTCAGTGTTATACTTTTTATCAGCAACTGAATTGAGATATGTTGCAGTCTTCATCTCCTTCCCCTGGCTGCTCTGAAATCAAGCCAAGCTGTCTGTTACCCAGATACTTTCTACCTGCTTGAATCAGTCTTTGAAGTCCTTTGTGTCATGGTGCCTACTCCTACAGATACAGTGTGTTGTCTTTCATGACCACTCAAAGGAGTCATGTGGATAACAGGTAGATCCATTCGAGTACATTTTGTGAGTATATTTTGTGACTGGTGTTGCTTCTGTACAGTTTAAAGCTGCGTTGAGTGTATCAGGCTGTGTAATGAAAAACTGTCACCTTACCTAGTGCAACAGGACATAGCATTTGGAAGCAAAGGAGCCAAAGTCTGTCTTCTGGTGAAGTGAATGGCCTTTCCTGGACCAGGCTACACCTAGAAGAGAAACAGCTGGAGGCAAAACTGCATTTCAGGCAGGCTATGCTTGCATGCAACTTTTCTTGAAGAACATTAGAAGTTGCTCTACAAAACTGCACGTGGTCATCTGTAACAGTTATGTCAGTGCAAAGGTGAACCTCCAGCAGAAAGTAGGCAGATAGCTTAAGGAATGACAGCCATGCTCATCTGATTGTTTCACATTTGTGGGGAGTGAAGCCCCTGAAACATTACAAGCAGATTACTTTTACCTTATTGATAAACGGTCATGGTGCAACCCTCACTGGCAAGAACAAGCCAGCTCAGCAAGGTTGTCTGTCTGTCTGTGGAACAGGGACTATTCCTCTTTGGTGTCTTGTGCTTTGTCTAAATGCACTGTCAACCATCCACCAATTATAATAAAAACAGATCAAAAGCCCTTCATTGATAAAGAACATTTTTTTCTTTCCTGTTGAGACAAACGATGTTTTGTGGAAGGCTGGGACAGATGCTGCGTAATGAAATTACCAAGCCAGTAGTCATCTGAATGTGGAGCTGACATAGCCCATTGCTGTGTCTGTGATCTGGAGGCAGATCGAGCCTGAAAATGCAAATGTCCTTCCCCTCACCCCAATTCTCATTCCAGCATCTAACCAGATGTCCAGCATCTGGCTAGATGTTGCTGCGTGAGCAGCTGCCTCACACCTGGGACATCGGGCAGTAACAGTTATCTGAGCGGGTGAAGGAGTCTGAACCAGGAGTCCCAGCTGAATAACTGTCTTGGTTTGAAAAGAATTTTAGGATTTTGGGGGGGTGGGGGAGAGGGATTGGAGGAAGAAGTCCCTATTACTTGGGTCTAACAATATCTCCTCCAATAATGCAGGTGACAATATCCAAGGAAATAAAGAGAAGAAAAATTAAAGTTCTTCCTCCCTTTGTTTGCATAGGAAGAATTTACTTCTGTTACTATCCATTACTATCCAGAATTCTTAACAGCACTCCATGGTATCCCACCAGGCTATTGTCTAAGCAAAGAAACACTGCACTTGGCCAGCTGTGATACAGCTCAGTCTAGTGCAGAGGATGAGAGTTAAAAAAATTGGTTGGCAACAACAACAACAACAAAAAACAACCCTGAAAGCATCTCAGCAGTTTCTCCTATGAAACTTCTGAGCTGATCCCCTCTGATTTCCTGCAAGAGTTACCCAGCCCTGGAGCCATAAAGTTCATGTTTAATCACCACTTGCTGAACTGAGAATGAGTTTACTGCTGTTAACTGAGGATTGAGGCCACATGGACTTAGCCATGACATCTTTGAGGATGCAGAAGTGGGCCATGAGAACAGCAGTGTCTCCTTGCATTCTCCTCCCCTAAGGAGGAGAAATGAAAAGGAGTAAATTTGAAGCAGGGAACATACATTGCAGCACGACTTCCCCAGAAACCTAGCCTCTCTCCAAGCCCCAAACCACCAAGAAAGGAACCGAAGCCCATCTTCACAGGACAGGATTTGGGTAGCTGTTGCTGTTGGGATGGAGGCCAGCCTTTGAGCAGCAATACAATGAGGTCATGTTGACCCATTTCCATGGATATCTGCTTCTACTACATCTGCTGCAGGGAATTGCAGTTTGAAGACTTAGCACTTTAAATAAATCAGCTATTTCTGCAAAAGGGACCAATAAAAGAGGCTCATACTGCAACTGATGAAGAGATACAGAGCTGGTTTCTCAGTTTCTACTGCACCATGAGCAGAATGAAATGAGTGGTCCCAAGCCTGTGCTGAAAAATGTTCTGTATGAATCCAGGTCTTTGAGAGGCCTCACACCCTCTGAAATGAATGAGTGTTGAAAGGCTGTGTACCTTTGGGGCTCCAGAACAAAACATTTAGTGCTGTATACTAACTATAGGCTTTGTGCTGTACACACATACACACACCCACACACACTCTCACTCATCACAGACTTAATTGTAAGCTAAGCACTCCCAACAGGAATGAAATTAAATGCCTCAAGAAAGGTTATTCCTTAAACTTATTTCGAAGATACTCAGTGCTCTACCCTCAAGATATAAGCGATGTATGTTCTCTCTCTCTCTCAATATGTACTCTCGAGTATGTATTATCTCTTATCTCACCAGCACCAGTACTTGAAAGGATGATGTACTCTGCAACACTTACTTAGTCTGTTTTGGTCTATTTCCAATGTTGAGAGGCTCTAACACACTTTTCTTCTCAGATACAATTAACCCCTTTTCTGCTGAGGTGGATGCAGTGTTGTCCATCTTCAACCTGACTGTAGATGGAAATAACAATAATTGCTTCCATTTCTATCTGGTTTTCCCCACTGTATGTTGCCAGAAGGATTGGAACTGAACACTTCTCAGCTCTGAGCCACTATGTGTACGAATGAGGACAGGATGAAATTACAAGAGGAAATGTTTCTCAACCATCATACATGAGATCTGTAAATTCCTTCCAGTCTGGCACAGCTGCAAGCTATCCTCAGAACAAAGCAATGAGGAAAGTAAACCCTCTTTCTTCTGTTGCACTAGCTCTCTTCCGTAGAGAATTGTGAGTGTGGGTAGATCCAGATGTTGCTGTCAGTGAGGTCAGAGGTGAAGTTGCAAGCACAACTCACAGGAAAAAAATACCCCAAAACCCTCTGAACACCATATAGCATTCTCTCACATAGCCTGTTGATCCCAAACAGATCCTTCATGCCTAATGCTAGGCACTGAAGTCTTTTCTCCCTCCTCTCTCTGAGTTTTCAAAAGAGACTCCTTTTGGGGAAGGAGCAGTCCCATCAAGATAGTAACAGCCTCAAAGGTGTATAAGGGAGCCTAGACACCCAAGTCAGGCAGGGGTTTTTCACTCGCCACACTGTTGGATAGAACCACGTTGTTTGGAGGTCAGATGTAGGCAAAGTAGGACTGGTTTCTGCCAGATCAGGCAGAGGAAGGTCACTTCAGAGGACTACAAATCAATTTAGGCAGAAGAACAGCCAAGCTGGTGGAAGATCAAGGCATAGCAGAGGCAGAACATCAGAAATCACAGAAGGGTTTACAGATGAAAATGTAACCATGTAAAGAATTACACAGCAAGATATGAGGTTTGTGCATTCAGATTTAGGGACCTCACTTCTGCCAGTAACCTATTTAGATATTTACATCCTTTATTATCTCAGCCCAGGACTTTTTCTTTAGAAGTGAGAAGATCATGTCCCAAGTGATACCGTTGTTCATTGATCTCCAGAGTCCTTCATTCCAAACTCAGCCCAAAGGTCTTAACACTGTTTTGCTTTGTACGCAGCATCTGTAATCTATCTGGGTATTTACACCACACCACTGTTTCAGCTGAACGTCTACATACAGGATGTCCTTTGACAACTGCTGAAATGCAACCACATCAAAGCAAGAGCTGCTTACTGGCAGATGGCACAACTTCACATGTCTTCCTACACAAGAAGCTCACAAATATCCCCTGTCATGCAGCTGGCAGCCTGGTTTAGTGGATAGGTGAATGACCAAAGCATGAAACCATGGATGTGCTAGCTCTGCCTCAGTTTACCCGCTGTAAAATGGGGCTAATTGCATATCACTGTAGGTGGAAAGCACAGACAGGTGTCTAGCTAAGGGCTAGGGTAAAAGCAGTATAGCAAATAACTCAGGCATATTGTAAGAAGACAGAGAGTTTTAAACTGGATGAAACAGAGTTCATAATTACCATTAAACATCAGAACAGGGCTTGTCCCAGATGACACTCACAGTCAAGAAGCTTCTGATCTAAAACAGACAGGGAAGTTACAGCACAACTGAACTAGAAAAACCATAGTAGGGAATATGTTAAAGATTATTTTCTAATCATTCTTCTTGTTATGAGCTAGCAATTTGTGACTGTTACAAAGAAACCCTTCTTCAGACAGAGGATTTTTAACTGGAAATTAAAAAAAAAGATGACTTTATGTACTGAGGGATCATTTCAGCTGTAGAGGGAACATGGCAAAAGACTAGGGACAGCAGTTTAAACATGTCATGCTGAAATTAGCTGGGGAATTAGCTGGGTTAGCAGTACGTGCTATTATCAAGGCAAAACCAAAATGCACACAAAGTTTCTTTTTCATGTTTTATGGGCCAGCTTTGTGAAAGCATCACATCCACAGTGCTAATGCCATGAGAAAACTCCAAGTCCATCTTTCTTCCCAGAAAAAAGCAGACAGCTTGTGTTAGGAAACTCCCTTCATCGCATTACAGCAGATTCATTATCAGAATGATGCTGTTGCTCTTCAGAAGGCACTGACAGCAGTAAATACCCTTTGAGGAAAAGCAGTTGTTCCTGCATTTCCAACCTGCTTTTCATTTTTCATTATTCCTTACCAACCCCACAGATCCATCTGCCCTCAGAGGGGGGTAAATGCAAGCATGGGACATGGATGGTATCCCCAGCCAGCTTTTCCTCCATCTCTGTACAGCAGCTTGTCTGAGCATGTCTTGTACAAACCCTTTGCTCAGTGCAGACTCTCCCACAGGCTCTGCAGGGACACAGTATCAAAGGTTTAGGCAAAGCTCTACTGTTTTTTTTTCCTCCTTTCTCCTCCCCAACCAATGCATGGTTAAACCATGACATACCACATCACAGGGCACCAGACTATTCATCCAGCTGAGAGGTGAGTGAAAAAATACAGACCCACTTTAACACCATATCAGCTAACTCTCCAGATAACCCAAAAGCTCACCGGGAGCCAAGAGGACAAGCCTGCTGTCATGCAGGCCCTGGGCAGAGCTATCCCAGATCTCAGAGAGAGTATCAGCTCCAGGAATTTTCCATCTCTTCGGTGAGAATTTTGATGCTGGAATTTGGCTTGAAGAAGGAAACACATAGACATGTTGGGGAGGACAGAAGATAGAAAAACTTCAATGAATAAAAGCACCATTACTTATTCACACTGTGAAACAAGAGATCCACAAGTTAAACATGGAGACATAGAGAATTTAGTGATAATAATCCAAAATGTCTTCTACCCAAAGCTATTCTGTCACTCGAACATTTGAACCTGATTTAAGGACAATCTAAAATAAGATCAGGCACCCAGCAGGTGCATTCATACTGAGCTTTCCTTGGAGAGGGGAAACGGGAAACAGGCATAATTTTCTTTAAGCTCTTCTTGAGACATAATGCTGCAGATAAGATATACATACCAGTATGAGTTTTAAAATAGTCTTCTTAGATACTAATAATACCATAGCTGCAGCCCCCTTCTCAGCCCTATAACGGGGGTAAATTCACAAATTTTTATACAAGGATACCTGTGTTGTACTCATTTTTAATACATGAGAGAGCCAACTGGAAACCTGTTTTGGGGTCATGTCTACCCTGGATTGCAGAGTAGCTATACCAGCAACAGGCTGCTCTCACCAGCCTCACAGCCCCATGACATGTATGAGAGCCAGTGCCTTAAATGAAGTGGCCTCACATCCAGGCTGTCCCCACTGACCTCGCAGCACTTGCATTTGTACTCGTGCAGGCATAACCTAAGTGACCATTTGGCCAGCCCAAAGCTGCTGAACAACTGTTCCTTTCCACATGAGATGCTTTTCTTGAGACATGGTGGGATGGTTGGAGGCTCCAATCCCCTCCCTATCCCAAATACACATTACCTTGTTCACCCAGCTACCAGCTACACTGGTATGCCCCGCGCCAGGGCTTGCCTTGCCCAGCAGAGCCCAGGTCTGAGGTAGCTTACCACAGGTGGTCTCTACAGGACTGCAGGGTAAGGTGGAGGCAGCCTGTTCAGTTTGTCTATTTACAGGGGATGAAAGCCAAACTGGGAAAGGACTTTGGTACAGGGCACAGCCAAGTGACTGTAAAGTACTGCTTTAAAAAGCCACAAGGTCACCTTTACTGACATTTGGATAAAGATTTTATAGAAGTCACATGACCAGGAAATGGGCTGCTTGTGCCTACGATCACAGGGGAGGGAGAGATTTGTGTGCTAGTGAGGAAGGGTGCATTGCTGTGACTCTTTCGTGTTCATAAATGCTCATTTATTAACCTGTTGGGTAAAAGAGGCTGATTGGAATTTCTCTTCTCACTCACTATAGTTCCAGGTGGCTTCCTTGACTCTGCCAAGCACACCTTCATGAAATCTGACAGCCCCCTACTTACCAGTACTCTCCAGGTGCCATGTCCTTCCACAGTCTGTCTTCTCACTTGATTAGACATTAGCAAAACTGGTTTCACAGCCATTCTTCATTTAAGCACAATGTGAGAGCTAGGATGTGTCATCCTCTCAAATGAAGAACCAGCACACCAGCACCCTGGAATCTGAAGGATACTGACAGAGGAGCTTTGCTAATGATATACGTTGTGAACCTGTGCTTGTGTACAGATGTGTGTGTGTGTGTGTGTGTGTGTGTGCGTGCGTGCTCAGTCTGAGAAGCAGCACAGACTAGGATTGTTAGGCTCTGCACAACCTGAGCAAGCAAGGCTGCATCTTAAGCAAACCTAAGGGGAATGGTCCCAGGAAAGAGGACATGCTCTGATGCCATGCACATTCTGGAAAAAATGTTTCAGGCAAGTAAGTTCTACATCAAAGAAACACCTGGCTCCATCGCTGGTTTCTTCTCAGTGACATAACATATGGGACAGGTTTTGGCCAGGTGGTAGAAAACAGAAAGATCATGACAAATATAATCCTCATCCAAAAAATGTGGTATAGGTGAGAATTTGAGTTTCCTTGTTAAAATACAGTGCCATATAGACATTACATCCTTTCAGCATTGTCTATGCTTCAATACCCAGAAACCAGATATATCTGTTCAGTGCCTGTGATGTGAACTGGAAACTTCCCTGTCCTCTCCTCACATTAGCCCTGCAGGGAGATGCAAACATGAAGAATGCCACAGGCTTCATGCTAATGTGTTAAATTTTTAATATAGTCACTGGAGCCCCATCCCTTTCTCCCACTGAGGTCACTCAGAGACAGATCACAGGGTTAATAGTATGGTCCCCAGCACTTACTCCTTGATGTCACTTGATGTTGGCAGATGTACTGGAGCCAGGATCAGCAATCAGAAGTAAACACAAGGGCAGCACAGCCTGCAGTACTGTTGCACCCCGGCTGGGGCTGACTGGCTCATTTGCACAGCGCATGGGAAGAGAGGTCCTGCTCCCTGTGTCTGAGCTCCTGGTGAGTCGCCAGGTCTGACACCAAAGCCCGAGAGAACCCAGACAGGTCACTGGCTTGGTGCCATGAGTAGCTCTGCTGTGCAATGGAAACCGCAGCAGTGGGAGAAGAATAGTGTGTCAAGTGCAGAGTAGCAAGGGTATTTTTCAGCCTAAGGATGGATGCAGGTGCATAAGCCATTTGCTGCCAGAAACAGCATTATTAGCATAAAATAAATTGCATGGAAAGCAGAGGAAAACCATAAGCCTGAAGTGGCTGTAGTCAGTGTGTTCGTGCTGGAGCAAGGAGGCTGGCAGCCACACAGTCTACACCACATCATGTGACCAGGAACGTGTATGTGACACCAAATGGTGCTAATGGGGAAGGGGGCTGGACACAAACCCCTGGGACCCATCCTCCTTAAGTAAAGCTGTTCCTGGAAAGGAGGCAGGAAAATTTCTGGGCTTACGCTGATACGGTTTATCTCCACTTACGGGACTTTGTCCCATACGCGAACCAGAAAAGCTACATGTGCTAGTAGCACAGTGGAAAGGGTGGCTCCAGCATAGATGCTGAATCAATACAGCATGGAGCTGAACAATCTTTTCCCCACCATATCCTTTCTTCTAGGAAACCTCCCCAGTCCCTGAAGCAAAAGCTGTTGCAGGAGCTCTACAGAGTCACTGTGTGGGAATTACATACATCACTACACTATGTCAGGATGGCAGACAAGGGCAAAATTGGTACCAGAGTAGCAAAGGTGCAGATAACTGTTTTTCACCACCGGCATCCCAACCCACTGAGCCTGCTGAAGATAGCTCCACTGTTCCTGGTAGCTGAACTTGATGGTTCATCTCAGCTTGCACATCTTAACTGGGCCATAGGCACAACTAGAAAACTTACATCAGGCCCCACATCACATCTGACCAGCACAGGTTTAAATACGGTCCTTAGTGCACTGAAGGCAGGCGGAGCGAAGGGTCAGTGCTCCCAATGGATCAACATTTATTCCAAGTACCTAATAACCAGTAGCTGGGTACAGAGTACATGCAAACCCTCCATCCTACACCACACCGCCCTACATAAAAATATCTGGAGATGACTTCAGTCCCTCTCAGACTGACAGAGGCAGCTGCCATAGCAGAGCTTTTAATCCTAAAGAGCCTGTTGTCACTGGCAGGAAATCTTATTGTGTTGGACAGGCAATCCTAGACTTTAATTAAATAGGTTGCCCTCCCCGCAAAGCCAGACAGACTAGACTGGAGTCAGATGAAGCAAGTTGCTTAAGCCAGGGACCACCTGGTTGTAACTTCATCTAGGTAACAGCATATGCTTTTGTGACCCTTTCTGAAAGGTTGAAACCCCAAGCAAGCTCCCAGATGTAAAGTGAGGATTTGTAAAGAGCAAGAAATCAGAGATGCTCTGTTCTGGGAAGGAATTCATACCTTCTCCTTTCAGAGACTGAAATTTTATGGCCTTTGCCCTGGCTAAAGACACACCAGATCATGCTGGTTCAGGATGGATTTTTAAGAGAGCTGGTGGGTCCTCCTCTGTCTCCCTCACATACAATGTAGCCCAAGTGCTAATCAGACCCTGCTAATAGCTCCTAATACCAAGGACCTTGTTTTTCTTTCTCGTGCTTCCCATTGCACTGTCTCTGTGTAATAAGGCACATTACTTTCTCCATACCAGAAAAGAGCAGCCACGGTGACGCCGTGTATTTCCCCTAGCCAGGACCCAGCTGCTTGCATCTGTAGCATCCCGCTGCTGCGCCAAGGTGTGACACTGCCGTGAATGCTCCTGACCCTGTGCAGATATACAGAAAGACAGCAAACTGCTCATCCACCTTGCTTTCTGCATGCAGGCAGCTTGGGCATGTCTGCCAGCAGAGAGTCTGCAGCACCTTGCTGCTGAGGCCCTGAGTTGGATGATGGGGATGGAGGAACGCGGACCCAAGAGCCTGCTGTGGGGTATAATTGTCCCTCCAACTAGGTCCAGCCAGAGAAACTGCACAGTTCCCAAGGAGTCAGCTAGTCTGCTGTGAACGTGGGTGTCAGGTCAAAAGTTTGTGCTCAAAACCCCTTTTCAGGCTCCAAGCATTTCTGACTAAGCCTTGGGCAGCCCTAGGCAAAATGAGTCCCTCAGAGTCTCACCCACCTCAGCAATATTAGATCACTTGTACCTCACTGTGGTACCTGGCTGGGGAGGGGGAAACGGGCAGAGGGAAGCACCCTGCCACTGTGTGTCTCCATTAAGCTCCCCCACAGCACATGTAAACACAGTGCCACAAGACACTCCCACAAAAATGCTAAACATGGCAGAGGCTGAAGCCTGGGTCTTTAGCATATATGCTGCCCTTGCAAGCTTCCTCCTGGGCTAAAACGTCCTGCTTTCTACTGCCTGGAGGGAGCAGTGCACTCTGCTGCTGCTGGGAGCCGCAAATAAGCAAAGACCCTTCCCTCACTATGTCCCCCCATCCCATGCAGCAGTGGCCATGGCCTTTAGTCAGGGAGCATTTCTTTCAGCTTCAGCTGAGCCTAGGCTGCCGTTTTATCTTATGAAGTCCAGTAACCAGGTCATGGCCTCATGATGACACCTGAGTGCCCTGAGTCCCCGCAGCTCAGACAGACACCACATTCCGCTCAAGTCATGGGCTGACTCTGCAGGATGAGTGCAGCCAGATAGGTATGCAAAGCATCTTTCCACTTTCTCTGTCTCCCCACTCCTCACTGGAAAGCCACGAGTGAACACACAACACTGGTGCAGGAAATTTTATTTTCTGAGAAACACGTACTTTACTTCCCGGTGTAACAGAACTTGGGACGCATAGCGGCAGCTGCCAGAGACCTACAGATCGCAGGGAGTACTGCTCTTTATAGTTTTGCTAACATGAGTTTAGTAAGTAGTGCAAGTTTCCAAGCTGGCAGACACTGGAGACTGACTGTGTTCACCCCCACAAAGCAAAGTACACGATAAGATTGTGCTGGAAGCTGTCCACAGTCTCACCTGTGGGAAGAATAAGAGACTATGCCTCTTCCTCCCACCCCAACATCACCTTCATACCATCTGAATCATCCCTTCACCCTCTCCACCACACTCTTCAGTACTACCCTTACTCCTCCACATTCTTTCATCTCTGGCCATGCCATTTCCCTCTTGGATGAGACTGGGTTTTGGGGAGGGGGAAACAAAAAGAGGATAGGGACAGACAGAAGCTCACATATAACCCTTACATTATTTTTCCTAAGAAAGCAGATTATTTATTTTGTATACATGAAGCCAGGAAACAATGGTTTATCACAGGTATCATTCTGAGTGCCTCTATGCTGCCTGGGGTGACTTTTGGCCTCATCAAAACTTTCCCACACACCTTAGATGCCCAATTGTGAGATGTCCAAAACAGTGCTGAGGAAGCTACTCTAAGATGCATGGCCAGGCCTCCATTGTGGTGTTCCTCTGTGCATACGTGCTAACCCTGGAAACCAAACTCCTTGTACTTGCTGGCCATATCATTTCGGAACAGCTCCAGGGCCTTCTTCATGGCAGCCTGGGAATCAGCCCCAAAGTCTGCAGAGTGTTTTTCAGCAATGACCTTGATAATGACTTCAGAAATGAACTGTGAGGAAAGAAAGAGAGAAACACGTAAGGAACAGTCAGGGTTTATTTTCAGAAAATCCAGACTAAGAAATAGGTTGCAGAGCCTGGAAATACCTCCAAGCTAATTCAGTAGCCCTTCCTTCAGTCTCTGGAGAGACAGTGAGGTCTAGCTCACAAGGAGCCTGGGCTGGGCAGAAGAACTGGGCTCTGTTCCTAGCTCTGATGCTGAGCTGCTTTATGACCTTTGGTAGACCATGGCCCTTCCCACTCTTTGTCTGTCTTGTCCATTAAGGGTAAAAATTTCCTGCCCTGTGTTTGCACAACACTTAGTTTTGTGGGTCTTGGTCTCCAGTGGATCCTCCAGGGCTCACTCTAAAATTGAACGTCCCTCGTGTCCAGCCACTGACAGTTGTTACATAACGTTTCCCAGGCATGCAGAGGCTGCATGGGCTGCTTTATCATTGTCAAGGCCTGCTCAGACTGTATGTGGTGTTTGTAATGGGAAATCTAAACTTGGAGGTTCACATACCATTCACATACCACAAGCCTTTTCTGTGCCTCCTCCTGTTCATAGACCCTAGACTTGAGGGAGATCTCACTGAATTCCAATCAGCCACCAAATAAAAGTGCAATTCTCAGTAATTGTCTCACACACATTCCCTATACATTCAGACACCAAAATTCCAAGTCATTTTCCATACCTCCAGATATTTGACAGGGATTTTGTGCTTGGTAGCATGGGTTTGAGCCAGGGGCTTCAACTCTGACTCATGGTTACCCTTCTGCTTCAGGATTTTGCCCAGCTGGGTAAGGACTGTAACTCCATGTTTCTTCAGATCCTCAGAGCCCTTCATCTGATCAGGGCTCTTCAGGCCTTTGAACTTCTCAAAGCGATCCAGGGTCTCAGGGTGATCCTGAAATAGCCTGTGAACAAAAAGTAGAGAAACTTAGGAGACTTGAGAAGGCTGTCATCCAGACCAGACCGGAGCTCCAAATGCTCCAGGTATTGCAGAGTATTTGGACAGGCAAAGGTGTGATAACCTACTTCTCTCCCCACAGAAATCTATTGGCTAGTTCCTTCTAGTAGAGGCTACTTTAACCTGGGAACTCCTACAGTTTAGGTCTTATCCAAATTACCACCATTCACAATCACTCCATTTAGCATGTGTATGCCAGGGAAACATCTGATCCTACTCCGAACCTGGTTCCAGTATTTTTTATCTTTCTTCTGGTAAGTTGTTCCCCAGCTCAGCCCAGCTGCCAGCACTGCAGTTCCTTCATCAGGAACTGTGGTACCTCCAAGAGTCCTTGGGAGCAAGTGGGTAACAAGAGCGTTGGGCATTCAGGCACGTTGGTGCCATGCCACGCGGTGCTGTCTATACATAGGCATTTTGATCCTGAAATGGAAATGAAATTGAGAAGATGGAAGAGTGGCTAAAAGCCAGGCTAGTGTTGTCCCCCCTGTTTCCTCCCTGTTGCATTTCCTAGGAGACAGGATGCAGACACCACTGGCAACCAAACTAGTAGGAAATTACACTCTTTTCCATACCAGAGTCCTAGACTCAGGGTGAAAAGGGGATGCTGCCTGTCCTGGTTATTAGGAGCAGTCTAATAATTAGGTATTCAGAGACATCAGCTGCCTTGCACAAGTTTATTTTCAGGCATTATACCCTCTGATGGGCATCATCCAACTCGTTAAAGCACCAGCAAAAGCAAAAGCTCTCTTTACAGCTAAGGTCCTACGGATGACATCCATGAGGCAGCTCACCCGAGTTATCTGCAGCAGTGTCTGGCACTCCATCCTGGGACCTCAGCCACAAAACCAGCCTCCCTCTTACAGTACAATGGTTGTACGTTTGCTCTGCCCTCAGGAGGGTGCTGGTGCTGGGAATAATGGGATTTGTATCCCAGCTAGTACCAGACATGGGTCGGACTCCCCACTGTGTGATCCAAGTATAGGTTATTACACTAACAAATGCCTCAAGGACATGAAAAACAAAGTGTTTTGTAGCAAAAAGGTGCTACATGAGGGACCCCCCCCCATGAGGGACCAGTCTTCATTAGCATTTAATTTCAAAGGTCTCCAAAGGATTTCTGTACCTTCCCAGGTGCTGGGCACACCACCATCAGCCTTTCCTTTTTTCCTGTATCTTTCCATGACACAGGTTGTGTCCCGCCCAGATGGATGGAAAGACCTTGAACCTTGAAATGGGATGGAGTTACTTCTAAAAATCTCCCTCCATCGTGTCTGTGTCTGGCTATGGCTGAATTGTGTCTGGCAAAGATGATCTACTCTCAAGAGTCTTGAAAATTCTTCCAATAAGTATTTTTTTATTTCCTTTGGAAAATATCCTGTTGAATAGTATTTTCTAAACATACTCCCAGGATATGACATCTACCTGAGAAGTCTTTAACAATGCACAGGCAGACACATTTCCAAACCAAGAACTGCTGGGCTTCCCCTGCTTCTCTCCTCCCTCAGAAACCCCTTGAAAGAACAAGAAGTGACCTGGCTTGGCTGGAGGGCACAAAGTTTCAAGGGCGAGAGGGGTATCGTTTCTTTATTTAATACCATGCTCTGCCCTGCAATACCTATAAGAAAAATGGTATTACCTTTTCAGTTGGAAACTGCTTTCAGTGCCTTGTGGCACTTCCAGAGCCAAAGTAGCCATCTCACAGATGGACAGGTGGGGAGGGCTTGGGTACCTGCTACCCCTCCAGCATGCCTGCTCTGGACTGCATGAGGAGAAAGCCATCACATTGCCACCTTGCTTCCCCATCCCTCCCCTTTAAATGGCAGTCGAATTAGGCCATGATAAAGAAGAAGGTAAACTGAATATCTCTCTGCACTGGCTTATCCTTGAAAAAGTTTTGAATGGGCAGTGGGGGTTTGCCTGGTGGTGTGGGCTCCTTCCCCACTACCCTCTTCAGCATCCATACCTTCCAGCACATCATACTGAGCACAGGCTGAGGGGGAGAGCTGGAGAGAGTCTCCTCCAAGTCTCCATCCCTGCTGGGCTCTGACATCAGAATCGTGGAGGAGGGAAGCAGCGTGGGGGATGTGCCTCATTTCACATCCAGACCTGAAGTTCATCATCAGGAACAGGACAAGTGTTACCACCCAGATTTCTGTCCAAAAAATCAGGATGGGCAGGGCTCTGCCAGGTGAGAGTGGGGAGAGTGAAACACTCAGGTACTTCACAGTTAATTTTAGTGAAATCATAGATTCTGAGAAAATTGTCACAGCGGTGATTTTCCTGTCCTCTCCTTGCCTGCCTCCCCACATCCTTGCTGCAGAGCATCTGAAGGCCCAGGACACACAGTCTGCTCCAGCATTTCTCACCACAATGAGGATCCAAAGCAGGGCTTTGCCAGCAGAGGCAGAGGGAGTGACAAAGTCCCACCATCTTTTTGAAAGCAGCCTGCTCCTGCACCCATAGACACATGGAGGGACAGAAGCACAGCCACTTTACACAGTGAGTAATTTTTAACCCAGAAACCACAGCAATGGAAAAACACCACCACAACAAAGAACGCAGCCTGCTGAGATAACCACTGCCAAACATGAGCCCCCATACTAGATATACACCTTCCTTGGTCTCTTATCAAAAGTGCTCAACTTTACTCTTAGGATGGAAGCTTCTTTCCTACCTCATTAAAACTTCATGGCCATGGCCAGCGAGGTCGGACTCCACCTTTCCCCAGATGGTCAGGACCTGCTGCCATTCCTGATCACTGAGCCCCATGGTTCACTGAAGTCAGGTCCCAAGTGCTCCTTGCAGACGTTTGCTTTCCCCAAAGGGTGGCTGGAGAGCTCAGCCGTGGGATTTATAGCCCCTGCTCACAGACCTACACCTGTTAATCGTCATCTCGACGTCTTGCTTTCTTTCAGGCTTGTCTAACCTAATCAGCCTCCCTATTTTTTTTCTAGGAAGCTATTTTTGGGTCAGATGCTATTGTGAGTGCCACTGATGGCATCATTTCTGCTCTTCGTATTGGACTGGCACATGTCCCACTCTGGACAGAAAGGGCACTGCCGAAACACAGTGCCAGGATCCTGT
Source organism: Zapornia atra (assembly GCA_013400835.1). Lineage (NCBI taxonomy): Eukaryota > Metazoa > Chordata > Aves > Gruiformes > Rallidae > Zapornia > Zapornia atra. The sequence goes on from VZTU01025579.1 coordinate 312,766, forward strand.
CCTGGGTTCACAAGGGCGCAGAGACAGTGTCAAGCTGTATGGCAGGAGATTCCTGAAGAGCACTGTCATCTGCAACACCACCCCGCCTCCCTCGCCACTGGTCTGCCAAGGGCAGGCAGGAGAAGAGGCGGGGATTGCTGGTAGCATCTGCCCCATTGCTCCAAAGGCCTTTCCTTTCTCCTTTTCGCCTGGAACAATGCACACCACTTAGTCTCTTCTAACACTCTGCTCTTCTCTATTACTGTTGTGTCCTGAAGAGCTAGCCATACCCAAAGTTACCCAGACATCTCCCCAGTCTCTGCAGGAGGGAGGAAGGGGGTAAAAGCTACCCAGGAGCCAGTTACCCCTCACCAGTCCACTGGGGTCCTTCTGCCTGCCTCTTCAGAGGCTGCTCAGGATTAGCTGCTGGCTGAGCCTGGAAATTGGAGCCAACAGAGGCACGGCTGGACCAGGAGGGTAACTTGCAGCAGGCCAGAGACACCAGGACACAGCAGGGCTACACTCAACACACACCCAGACAGGGGTAACTTCTCTGGCTACTTCTGTCAAGCCAAACATTAATGTCATGAGGAAAAGTCACCGGGCTGACAAACCACGTGGATATGCTTTGGGATACCTCCCAGCCTTTCTCCTTCAGCCTCTGTCAGGACTGATAACAGCCTGGAATGCCAGTGGGGTGATTAATCCCTTCCAGGGGTGACTGCAGGCCGAGCACAGCCCGATAACAAAGCCCAGCTAGAGCTGCTGTCCAGAAGCATGCACCTACCTCTGGATGTTTCCAAAGGCGCTCACACCACAGGCCTTGGCAGGTGAGAATTGTCAACCATGGCTGGAAGACATCTGCCTTGGGGCTCAGGGGAACAGCATGCAATCCCACAGTCCCTACCACAGTGCTGCAGGACCTGAGGTGCATGCTGCCTTTGCAGCCATCCACCTTCTGCAATGCAGGAATAGTCTCTCTGCTCCAACCATGCAGGTGTACAGAAGTGTCCGCATACAGGAGTTAGCATGCAGCAAGGAGGACCTGGGCACAGAGCCTCACACACCCTAGAAACACACAGGTTTAAAGGGGGTAGCTTGGGTAAGTAGGGTGGCAGAAGCCAAATGGAGGTGCATAAGGAGGTATGGGAATTTCATGTTACATGTAGCAACTGTCAGCCAAGTCAACCTGTGACCCTGCAGTTCTCTCTCTCCTGCGTGCTCCAGTTCGCCTCACATCAAAAAATCCACAACCTAAATGTGGATCAAGATTTCATCCTGATTTACCTGCACAAACTCCAGGGCACTACCAATTACTTGAACCAAGCCAAACTGATGGTAGAGAGCTTAGGACCCCTCCAGGTCATTCCTCATATTGCTCTCTACAGCTCAGGGCTGAGACAGGAGATGTCACATAGCCAGAGCCCTGCTCCCCCAGTACTTTCAGCAGTAAAGAAGAATCTGCACCATCCCAGGACTGGTCTTGGGTACGATCCTGAACACTGACCTTACTGTTTTACACGCGTTTCAGACACGAGAGAAATGCGCTCCTGGTACACCGAGCTGCTGCCTATGCACTGAGCTCTGTCATATTCCCCAAGCTGAAACTACTCCGTTGCCATAATAACTTTGTTTGAAGTTGGTCGACTCTCTGCTCTTTGTAACTTTCCCCAGGGCTATGAAGCCAACAGTCTGGGCATGGACAGTAATGTTAAATGGTCAGAAGGCTTAAAAAGAGTGCGGGATTCTATATTGCCTTTTTTTTTTACAAGCAAAGTAGTAATGATATTAAATTATAAGCTCCTCTCCCTAGAGCTTAAACAGCCTTCAGATCTACTAAAAGCTTTATAGTGCACCAGACCCTGCCTCAACCCCGCAGCTGTGAAAAAGGCGTAACATTTTAGTGCCTGCAGGCCTCGCCTCTCCCCCTTGGGGCAAAATATATCACTTGTGCAATGGCCTCAATAACCATAAACTACAAACGCCCAACACGTTGGCCGCCCCCTTTAAAAAAGCCCAGGGGGCTGAATACACAACCCCTTCCGAACAGCCCTGCTGCCACGTGTGGCCCTGTGCCTGTGCCCACACGTAAGGCACTCCCCTTAGGCGAGGATGAAATGCATCGTGAATATTTTTGGCCGCGTTTTGGGGTCCGTTGCTGGCATGACGCAGGTGCTGTTGCAAATCCCCCCGGGCAGACGGCGAACCCCCGCCCCGGTGCCGGGACCTGCCTGGGGCGGGGGGGGGCGGGGTGTCTCTCCCCGGCCGGGCAGGAGGCACGGCTGCGGCCCGGCTCCGTCGGCCAGGGCTTGCTACCATCTAGTGGCCACGGGCGACAAAACCACGGCGACCAGTACCGACTCGGCATTGGAGGGTCGGGAAGGTGGCCGACATGTAGCCCTCAAATTTCGGAGCAGGGCACCCCAGGACACGTAGGACTGTGCTGTCCCATAGGGCTGTCACCGCGGTTGGGTGGCAGATGGGAGGACTTTTGTAAGGGACTCGCTTTCGCGTGGAGCATAGAGACTGTTGCCCTCCCAGAGGGCCCATGCCAGGGTGGCAGGGCCCTGGGCTGGCTGGGCAGCTTTGCCCCCACGTCGCTGGTGCAGCAAGGGTGCTGCTTATTCCCTCCAACCTCAAGCGCTGGAAGAGGGCTGTGGTGGTGGCATCGGGGCAGAGGAAGGTCCTGCAGGACAGCAGCAGAGCCACTTGGATACCCTCGGGATACTGCCCAGGATGAAGGCTGCCCTAGGGGCTGTGTGGGGCTCCTTTCTACCCAGACACGTCACCCAAAGGTGGTCAGGAAAGGTCTAACGTGCACAGCAGGCAGGGGAACAGCCATTGCTGGCAAAATGGTGGATGCAATCTCACTTCTGCATGGCCCCTCCCTCAACAGATGGCAAATGTTTCTACAGGCATTAATGAATTTAGACCATGCCACATCCTTGCAAATGGAAAAGCTGCTTGTTTCCCCCATTTATGAGGGAACAAAGAAGTTCTACGACTTGCTCAAGCCCACAGAGAGTACCAGTGAAAGAGCAAGGACTGGCTCTTGGGTATGGTTTTAGAAACACCAGCTGTTTGGTGGTTATTAATATGGGGTGCAGCCGCCCAGGCAGGGCTGGGAGGCACAGTAGGAATAGAACGACAGTCACAGGGAGGGACCAGCTCCAAGTCTTTTTGGCCACATTCGATTTTTTTTTGCTTAGAGTATCGCTGTTGTGAAGAGAGAAATCCATCCCCGGCCTGTGAAGTGGCCACCAGCCACATTGCCCATACAGTCCCCCACATTGCCTTGGCAGGTAATATAACAAATCTCCAATGATTTCTAGCCCTGTCTTCTCTGCAGCCAGACATGCTGCAAGTAGGGAAATGTGTACCCAAGAGAAAGATGCTAGCAGAAATGTCACAGACCTTATTTTCATTTAAGTTTGTGAAATAAACTTTGCATCAAGGGGGAGAGACGGATGCTCCCTAAAGCAGTCTATTTTCCTGAAAAATCAACACAAACCATCTTGTGTGCTTACACAGCAAACAGATTTTTTTTGGGTTTTGGGCCTAACACTATTCAGTGAGCCTTCCCCCCTCCCAAAAAAAAAAAAAACAAACCCAAAACAAACAGCTAAAGAACACCTGAGAGCAGCCAAGGGTCCTGCAGCTGGGAGCAGCGGTGGCCCCAGCTCTGCCATGACCCTGGATTGTATAAAGCATGCATGACGTAAGCGTGGTACACGCTGCTCTGCCAGGGGAGCAGTCGGGGGGAGGCCGGCAGTCCAAAAAAGCCTGGAATATTATATAAGTGCAACTTACATAATTGCCCATTGCATAATGCTGGGGAAAGGCAGTGCCGCCATGGTTTCTATGGCATTTTGCTGATACCCGGCTGCTTCCAAGAGATTCATCTGTGCTTTGTCTTTTTTGTGGTTTTTTTTTTTCCCCAGGAGCCTGCAGCTCAGTCCTTGCAGACAGACAGATGGGTGATGCTGCACGTTCCCAGCAGCGTTAGCTGGAGAGATAAGGGTGATAGTAACGAGATCTTACAGCCATAGAAAGGAGAGCACTGGGTTTTCTGCAGCTGCAGCACTGAATTCAGCATTCAGAGGATGAGAAGGCTGGCAGATAGGAGCAGTGTGTGAGGCTGCGTGCATTGCACAGCCTCTGCCACTCGTAGGAAACAAGGTGGAATCTAACTGGTGGTGGCAGTGGCCAGATCCCTTCCTCTCTCGCCCTTGCTCTTAAGCACTATTCTTAGCAGTGCCTCCAGGCAGGGCTCCCGCACACTGAAGGATTTCAGCAGCTGAGGGGTGACCCCAGACGCTTGCTTGAAAGGAAGAGGAATGATTAGGAGGAGGAGATTTCAGCATCAGAACAAGATTTGGGCTGTGAGTTTGCGGGGTTGTGCTCTGTACTTGTCGGTGTCTTGGCGTGGCGATTGTGCCCTGAGCCATCAAGTCAGAGGTAGCTTTACCTTCGCTTCTGTGCTCACAGTATCCAGTCTTCGGTGACTATCAGCCAAGCAACTGTATGACTCAGTCATTTTCTTTTTCCAGAAGGTGCAGAGGGTAACACAGGCATGACCCACAGCTCCCGTGCAATCATTGAGGCATTTCACAGTGTACATGACACTGCACAGCACCCGGGAAAAAGATTTATCTGGGATAAGCAGGACACTTATCAGAGGCCAGTACTTGGATTCAGTGGGAGACCAAGCAAGAAAGCAGCAGAGCAGTCCAAGGCTTCGATACAGAAGCTGAGGCTGTGTCTGAGTCTGCATGAGCACTTTCTGGGAACACAGGCCTCCTCTGAAGGGCTGGGAAATGGGAGCATAGAAGGACTGAGGGTTTCTGTGGGAAAACGTGAGTGTAGTCAAAGGAAGGAGGAGTGTGATGAGAAAACAACAGACATTTTAAAGCCTTGCCCATCCCAGGAGAAAAGGGAGGAAATTATTTTTTTTGAGTTAAGAACATGGATTATACCAGTGAGACCCTGGAGATCTCCAGGAGGCAGTGGGAAGACATACAGTAACTGTGGCATGCAGCAGTGCCTTCAGGAGGATTAAACTTCCTAACACCGTAATGGCACACAGGGATGAGTGCACTACTTATTGAAATAACAAAGCAAGAGGGGAATTCCTCCCTCATCCCTCACCACCGAAATACTGTAACTAAAGCCTGCCAGAGGACACCTAGAAAAGGCAAGGTCCACAAAAATATGTACGGGCAAAAAAAGCTGAACACTCAGCATGCATGCAGTATTCCATGTCTGCCTGACACCCCGACTCCGTAACTTGGAGCTGTGCGTAGGAAGCTGTAACAGGGACGCTTGCAGCACGGCTGGGGATGGGATTTCACAATCAGGTTAGACTGAAATCCAGGCAGCTGGAAGAGGTGTCTGTTCTTACGCTGTGCCTTATGCCAGAACGGGTCTTCATCCCCCTCCTCCCGCTGCTTTGGGACTGTGGGTGCAAGGAGCACCTTCCAAGGCGCCTTGCCCAGCGAGAGCAGGGGGTGCACTTTGGGCATGGCTGAGTGCTGCTGGAGAGATGTTCACATGCCTGCAAAAACAGCAGCAATTGCAGCATGGCCAAGACGAGACATGGAGCATCAGAGGTGATAAAGCTGAGACACTGCAAACAAACATGCTTTCTGCAGCCCACCCTTCCTTGGGGGACACATACGCACCCCTCCAGAGTCTGTAAGGAGCTGGCAGTGCCTGGCTGATGGTTAAACTCTCTCAACAATGAAAACTTCTTCCTGTCTGAGCTGCTGATCAAGGAAGAGTAATTAATCAGGCCACAACATCCAGTGCACAGCTCAGCTGTGGGCTCTCAGGCTCACAGAAAAAGGGTGGGACAACCCATCCCTGCATGCAGATTGCCTTACACAGCCCTCAAGGTACCAGCACTTAATATAATATGAGGCTGTGCATGTTTAAAAGTTGGATTTGGAGGCAAAGCCAGCAGCGCCTCCCCCACCCCGTGATGCTTATGCAGCTCTTCATGAGGGCTTGAAATGAACCAGATCAAGGAACTGGGCTGAATATATCTGCATTTGTCTTTCTGTGAGTTTATTTTAAAGCCAGGTCGGTTCTGTGCTCTGGTTTGTCACACAGCCTGACTGACACACACTGGCAGGGGGGAAGGGTTAGGCAGTGCTACATATGCAGGCATTGCTTGTGAAAGAAGCACCCATCAAGCCATCCTCCAAAACCCCCAGCAGCACTGTCTACCCAGTGACACGGCGCACACACAGATCAGGGTTTCCCTTTGCCTTTCAGGGTGAAAGGCGAGGAAACAGACACACTGTTTTATTCCCTTTGCCTGAAAAAAAGGGAAAAAAACGGCCTTTCCTTCACACAGCACGGAGCTTCTGCAAGATGAGAGCCCGTGGGGAAGCCAGGCTCTGCCCTTCGTTTGTATTGATGCTTACATTTGCCTTTTAATGCGCTCCAACAGGTTCTCGCTTCCAGCCGCATTTGGCCCTTTCCAAAGTTCACCGTCTCACTCTGCATTATCATTCCAACACCGAGTACGCCCCAGGGGAGGAGAGGGACAACCAGGTCTTTCTCTCTCCTGAGAAGGAGCACCAATTTAATCAGTCCCTAACCCAGCCGTGCTTTCTATGCTCCACCCGGTCCTACGGGGAGTGCCTGCAGGGAAACAGATCCCTCTGCAAAAAATACTTGGCAAAAAATAAACGTTTTCTTCAAGCAGATCGACACCGGGTGGCAGCGAGCACCCTGAACATGGCACTGGTGGCCTGGCCTCCTGAGAAAGGCATCCACCACTGAGTTTGGAATGGGGTCTCTGTTGGGCATCTCTTCCCTGTTACTGTCATTCTTGCAATTTCATCTCATTTTTGCTGCTGTGCTTGCAGCCAAACCTTTTTATTTGTCCACTTTAGGGTCCTGCTGGCAAGACCACCACACTGGTGGGGCTCGATACTGGCTGCAAGATACTGGCCCAAAAAAACCCCAAGTCCTGGAAGATCTGACCTATGCTGGTCCTGTGATTGCTTTGGTAGTGGTACAAGCATAAGACAGCATACCCACCAAATGCTCAGCCTGGCTAGCCCTCCTGGCTGTGTGGGGTCTAGGATTGCACATACGGATGATCCAGGCTGGGCACCTTTGGAAAGCTCACTTGTAAGCATCTTACACACAGAGGATCCATGGACAGCTAAAAGCTCAGCTACCCTCTTCCCCCAACAGCATCCAGAGGCAGATGCCCGTGAAAAATGTAAGAAGCCAGAACAGTGCTACTCCATCATAGTAGGTCATGAGAGGTCCTTCTCCCCCTCTACTCTGCCCTGGTGAGACCACACCTGGAATATTGTGTCCAGTTCTGGGCCCCTCAGTTCAAGAAGGACATAGAACTCCTTGGAAGAGTTTAGCGCATCACCACCAAGATGATTAAGAGAGTGGAACACCTTCCTTGTGAGGACAGGCTGAGGGAGCTGGGCCTGTTTAGCCTGGAGGAGACTGAGGGGTGACCTTATTAATGTTTATAAATATGTAAAGGGCGAGAGTCAGGAGGATGGAGCCAGGCTGTTCTCAGTGACGGCCAGCAATAGGACAAGGGGCAATGGGTGCAAGCTAGAGCTTAGGAAGGTCCATGTGAATATAAGGAGGAACTTTTTCACTGTGAGGGTGATGGAGCACTGGAACAGACTGACCAGAGAGATTGTGGAGTCTCCTCTGGACAAATTCAAAACCCACCTGGATGTGTTCCTGTGTGATTTAGTCCAGGTGATCCTGTTCTGGCAGGGGAGTTGGTCTAGATGATCTTTCGAGGTCCCTTCCAACTCCTAACATTCTGTGATTCTGTGATCACAACAACTTAAGGCTAAAGGACTTCCCAAGGTTATATTTCTATTATTGTGCTTAACAGCATTAGGCAGAATTCTGCACGAGTTTATAATTCTTTTATCCTCTTATACATACTCCCCAAAACATACTTCAGACATGGCTGCAGCCTTACTAGGTCACACTGCTAAAAACAATCTGCTGACTGGGTGTCTGTGACAGATAAACCAATGTGCAAAGACAAAAATCTGCTAAACACTTTCAAACCATTCATAAACCACCTCAAGGCATGCCCATGCAAAAAAATGGGGGGGGGGGAAACCCAATAAAAAAGCAGCTCCTTACCCTCAAAGATCAAAGGCCTCTGTGCCATGCAGTGGTCACACCTCTGGTGCCTTTTAAGTTGTGAGTTCCCCAGACACGATGCTTTTAATTTTTGATCTTCCTCCTTCTGCTAATCACTCCAGCACTGGTGGCTCAGCTGGTTGGATCCAGCTGGTCTGTGGCAGCATCTGCCTGGAAATTGCTTATCGTAGCCTGCGGTCCTTTTATTCCCTTCCCCATCAGCTGCAGCGGAGAGCTGGCTGCACGTGGCAGCTCTCTAAGCGAATCCTCGCTCCTTCTCTGGGGTTTCAGCGTTAATTCTCTGCCTGCCTGTGAGTTTATGGCAAGGGCCAAACCACACTGGACTGATTGTCCTCCTGACCAAAAGGCCAGTCTTTATCTGCTGCTCTTGCAGACCTGCAGCTCATAGAGCTGAGAGATGTATGTTGGCCATCGCAGCAGGGCAGACCCAGCTTCATCTCTTTGTTGGGGCAGAGAGGGTCCAAATCTTTAAAAAAAATTACCAAAACCAGTCAAGAGACAATACTGGGACCACAGATCTAAAAACCAGGAGAAGAAATGGGGCTCTGTATAGACCAGAAAAAGCAGCTAGACCTTCTGTGGGGAAAAAACCCAACCAGTTACTATAAACATCTCACCCAGTGAGCATAACCTCCGCTGAGGCAGTCTTTGGGGTGAGGGGGAGAGTTCAGGTGGAAAGACAGGTGGGAACATGGGCAAGTTTTGTTTTGTTTTTCTGTAAGAAAAACTGTCTTGAGCAACATGAGAGGAGAGCAGGCAAGTGAAGTGCTGGGCAGTCTGGAGAGCAGTGAGCATGGTAAGTCACTGATTCAATATCTGGTCCCTTTTAGGACTACGGGTCCTGCTTTTGGGTGTTTCACTTCACAGAGAGAGATGTGCCCCTTGTCTACTGAGCAGTGGGCTCAATGGGGCACTCTTTTTGCTGGCTCTGCAGGTCAGCCTGCTGCCTTGGCCTAACTCACAGGGATATTTAATACAGGAGTTATCATGAACCGTCACATCCAACCACCTCATTACAGCTTACAATAAAGCCCTTGGAGATTCAGAGCTGCCAGGAGCACCAGCAGACACCAGGCACTGCACAAAACACTGGGGAGTGTCCACAAGAGGGATTGTTGTTGCCAACCTCAGCGATGGTTCTGCGCAAACCGCACTTTGCTGCCTGACTATTTGAGAGAGACATCCCCCCCTCCTTCACTTCCCCCAGCAGAAAGGTGTCCTCCTGATGGTTCCCCTTTCTGTGTTATTTTCCTGCCTCTTCCTTTTCCAACCAGATGGTGTTTCATCTTATTTGAGTGGGGTTCACCGAAAGGCCGTGCCGTACAGGCACTAGACATGGTGCCATCAGAAACGCACTGTGTTTCTTTGCCCTTGCTGCTGCTCTGCTCCCCTTTCCTCTCACTTGCATTGCACCGTGCTGGAGGGACAATCCTGCCAGCCCCAGCACAGGCATCCTCTCCTCTCACCCAACCCATCACTTGGAGATAGCACCCCACATCAGCTCCTCTGGGGAGCCCCATCGGCCTCCATGGGCACACATACAAATTACTGGACGTTCCTGCTGAGCTTTGTGCTCAGCCTCAACACCCCAGACCCAAATCAGACTCCACTGGGACATGAGATTTTTAATCCATTTTCCAAAAATAGTTGAACAGGCTGCCCAGAAAGGTTGTGGAAGTCCCATCTCTGGAGGTGTTTAAGGCCAGGTTAGATGAGGCTTTGGGCAACCTGGTCTAGTGAGAATGTCCCTGCCCATGACGGGGGTTTGAACTAGATGATCTGTGGGGTCCCTTCCAACCCAAAGCGTTCTGTGATTCGATGATTCTATGAAAGCTACCAGCAACAAGAGCATAAAGGTCTCAGAGCTTCTTCTTCAGGAGAAAGCTTACTGTGAGGAAGTGCTGGAAGACACTGGTGGTACGGAAATGACACAGGATGGAGTGGACCAGGAGGGGTGAAGCCAGGAGACCTAATGGCCAAAGGAAGTTCTTGAATATGCACTGATTTTCCTTCATGCATCAAGGCCTGTGTATGCAGCTACGTCCAAAGAAGGTGGGAACAAGCCCCCAGCTCATGAGATGACTAACGTAAAGTTTCTGGCAACACAAATGATTTTCCAGGAAAAAAAAAAAAAAGATAAGAAAGACAAAACAAAACAAAACCCCAAATCATCAGTGAGCTGATGTGGGAAAAGCTACCAGCATGGTTTAGGGTTGGTGGAATTTTTATCGGGTTCACATTGGGTCCATAAACAAGGGAGCAGCATCAGCTGTATCCAAAGGAAGGCAGAGCAGCAAGGATTCCCTTCCAGAGCTGTCCCTCCCCAGCTGGAGATGTATTTCTTGCAACCTTCTTTCCATCAGATTCTTCTTCAAATGCTACCCTGATCAAATAGCCACGCTTAGGAACATTTCTGGGGCCTCAGGCCTTGCAGAATTAGTAGGACAGTAATCTTCTATTTCCCCTCATAGTTCCTCTACATTTGCTTTTATCTTATTTTCCTTGCTTTGCCCTTTTGATCTCTTCTCTTGATGTCTCTGGTAATGTCTGGAGCTCTGAATAAATGAGAGTCACAGAACAAGGTGAAGGACCAGCCCCTCAAACTGATGACCTTCCTCCAGACCCAGCTTAGTTTCCTCAAGTCAGTTGGGTTGGGGCACCATAAGTTGCTTTGGCAGCAGCTGATCTCTTCCTCTCCTCCTTCCATCCATCTTCACATCAATCCAGGGAGGAGGCACCGTCACCCATATTCAGCAGGGGTGAGCACCTGCCAGCTGCAGGTCCACATGTCTCTCCCTTGCCAGTGTCCATGTACCCTGCACTGCACAGCCTTTCCCAGTGTGAATCCTCCATGCTGAACAGTCAGGCCTCCACTTACCTCACTCTTCCCTGCTCTCCCTCACTGGAATTTTGGTGAGACCTTCTGCAGGCTCTGCAGCTGGAGGTGTTCCTCAGTGCTGGCACATCCCTGAGCCACTGGGTCCAAGAGCTTTCAAGATGCATTTTCATAAGTTGGGTAGTGATTTAGCAGAAACTGTAATGAAGCTCATTGCATTCCTGGGGCATTTTCCTAACCTGAAAGCTTAGAGAAACGTATCCAGAGAAGATCCACATCACCAGGATTCCCACAAAGACCCCCAGCATGGCTCCCAACACCTTGGCCACCCTCCAGCCACCACTGTCCTGACTGCCAGAGCTTGCACCCAGCTGGCTGCAGCACGGTGGCAGCCACAGCCGGGGGTGTTTCTGCAAGCTTGCAGGAGAAAATCAGCTCTCAGGGGTAAAGGAACAAAGCATGGGAGCTGCTGGCAGCCAGCCCATGCCAGACAGGGCTGCTGGCTCCATGGGGGAGAAGGATTTCCGCCTGAGGAACAAAGCTATGGATGCCTCCTCCGAAATATGTTGTGCCTGCTGGGCACAACCGCCCTGGAAAGAAGCACTGACAGGCAAGTGCATGAGCTGCTGTGTCTGACCACTGCCCAAGCAGGTCACCACAACGGTAAGCATGGCCTGTAGCCCAGCTGGGGACATTAGGCAGGCAGGACAAGGAGAGCTCTATCCAGTCCAGAGCAAGATGATCCATCACCACACCTCCAGGACCAGCCTTGCAGGACATCCACACCGCCATGAGATGCTGCTCACTGAGGGTGAGGGAAATGCAGATCTATGGAAAACAGCGTGGGAGCAGAGAGAGATGCTGTGTTCTCAGCCAAAGCCTTAATCGCTCTGCTCCAAGTGATAACTCTAGGACTGGGTGAGCTCATGCTCCCAGCTCACCTTTTAGAGCAGCTTATCAGCATCCTGTGGGCGCAGAAATGCACAGCGTGAGGAACTGGCACCTAATCCCAGCTCCTGTGGCTGGTGAGAGCATCTCACTGGGTACCTGCTTGGGTACAGCACCCTGAGCTCTGCGATACGACACCGGTGTGAGCAGCAGCGTCGCAGATGCCTGTGGCTAACTGCCACAGGCAGTGTCGTAGCCAGGCTTTAGGCTGACTGGAAATACCGTAACCAGAAGCCTTCGGAGGTGAGAAGGTGAAGAAGGGGGAGAAGGGTCACCCCTTGGCAGGGGCGAGACAGCGAGGCTATTTACAAACCAGTCAGTGGATATACGTCTTATTTACACAGGGTAAGGGAAATAAAAGCCTCTAGTGTGAGTACAAATTTATCTTAGGGTGAGTGGGATCGTTTAATAAGAATATACAATTACTTCATACAGATTAAGATAGAAGTAATTAAAAGAAAGGTTGTGCTCTGAGGCACAGAGTTCCTCTAGCACCAAATTCAGGTCCACAGGGAAGCTCTTACTTGTAGACACTCCCAAAATCAAATCTCCAAACTTCAGACCATTTTCCTAAGCAGCTTAGCTGTGTCCTTTGAAGTAATAGTTTAGGTTTAAATTTAAGTCTTTATTCTCCTTTGTTACCTTTAAGTCTTTCTTACCTTTTTAAGTCTTTATTCTCTTTTCTTACCTTTAGTTCATTATCCACAGGGGTGTGAATTTCGGTGGTCCCTGCCCTTGTGAACACACAGCTGTTCCCCGATCCGTGCCAGGCTCTTCTTCACTGGGCAGTGTTTGAAGTCCAGGGGCATCTCCCCGTGTGCATCTCTGAGCCCGGGCTCCTGGGGGCAGGTCCCACACTCCCCCCAGGCAGAGCGAGGCAGCCACGGCTTCTGCAGTGTCAGGCAGCTGTGACGCTTGCTGGGGGCCTGCTCCCTGCCTCGGTACAGCACCTGAAGGCCCGTGTTCAGGGGTATGTTAAGGGATGGAAGGAGACCTGCCTTGGGACCAGAGCTGGGAACAAGGTCTCCTGTGAAATGTTTTCATCTGAAAGCAAAATCCATTCATGTCGACCGCTGACTCGGTACACTGCCAGGATGGCACAGGAGGCTTTTGGCTTACCAGGGACCTAAATGGAATATTTTCAGCCTGAGTGAGGTTAACATCAACATCCTTCCTCTCCCCACCCCTTCCACAAACTCACAGACAAACCCAAAGCCACAGGTTTGGCCATCTTGGGAGTGAAATTGCAACAGCAACAAACACTTTTCAAGTGCCTCAGCATCATACCTGCATCAGGGAACCCAGACAGCATCCTTGGCCCAGGACATCTACGGCTCTGCAGGGATGAGAGCCCAGCCAGGGAGACAGCACCGAGAAGCCCAGCCAGGTGGAGAGGGGTTGGGCTGAAGGCCTTTCCCTCACCTCTGCACACGCAGCTGCAATATCCCCGGCACGTCCTGGCTTAGAAACTCATAGAGCAGATTTTCCCAGTGATGAACCCGGAGGGGAAAAAGAAATGGAGGGATATTTGTGAAGGATAAACACCCACACCAGCTTTGCAGAAGTGTGTTGCTCTCTAGACGCGTGTTCCCATCACGCTGGGCTCAGGCAGCCTGACTCTGGCTTCTCCTTCGTACTTCTCCATTTAAAAAAAAAGCATTTGAAACAAACAATCTAATTACAGCAGAAATATTTAGCTTGAAATGAGCAGACAGACATCCAAAACCATTTTCTGACGTGACAGATGATCTGAAAGGAGCTGCGCTGTGGGCATTGTACGCTGCTCAAACCCAATTTAAAAATACATGGCACAGCAGCAAAAATAGACGTGACCCTGAGCACGAGCCTCGGCACACAGACAAACGCCTCCTGTAAAATGCCAGCGGTGATTTGCACGGCAGCTGAACCCTGCGGCGGTGGAACAGCATCGCCCACCTCTGTGGGTGCTGCCGTGATAAACCCATGTGAGGAGCACTGCAGCGCCATGCACATGTTCCCTTGGCAGGGCTTGCCCAGCTGCTCCAGTTTTGGGGCCACAAACTGGGTCCCAGCCTTTCCTGAAAGCCAGAAAATTTCCGGGGAAATTCCTGCCCCTTACACACATGTCCTGACCTCCAACTCTTGGCATGCTGAGAGAGCCCCAAAGCAACTTCTGCCACATCTGAACTGTTGTGACATCCAAATGACAAGTGAGAGCCAGGTAGCATGGAAAAAATAACCTTTTCACCCTTAAACACTGAGCAGCTCACGTCCAAGCATTCACACCCCAGGGATGCTGAGGAGCAGGGAGATGCAGGAGCAGCAGCATCCACTTGGTAGCTCCAGCCCTGAGCACTCATAGTGTGCCTGGAGACAGAGCGACTCCAAAAGCTTTGCCTCAAACCCTGGTGCTCCTGAAGCAGCCCCAAGCTTGCAGCAGAAGGGGCTGGAAGCGGGACCACAACACTGGAGGGAGAAGTTAGGAAACAGGAGCTCTGGGACCACACACCACCCACACCTCCGAGCAGCCAGAGTCTGTGCTGGGTGCTTATCCCAGAATAAAGGGGGTATAACTGGATGTGTGTACGGCTTCATGTGGGAAGCACAGCTACAGGCAGGACATGGTGCAGTCTAGAGATGAGAGGTGTGAGGGGCCTTTGGAGATCTACCTCACTGCCCAGACTCCACACATGGGAAACCAGCAGGGCATTTATGGCGTTAGATACAGAAGGAGAACCTCAAAGGAGGTAGCTCTGGTGTGGGAAAACAGAAATGAGCAAATCACACAATGCCACTGGGTTCCTGTGCCCACATCCCCAGACAGACACGCAGCTTCTCCACAAGATCATCCTGACATCTCACAACCCACATGTTTTCATACCAGAATTATGTAGAATTGCATCAATGGCAATGAAAACATGAACAGCAACAGATCCCTGCAGAAATGTTCTTTAGAACACAAATATTAATGAAGCCAACCTCACGCATGGGTGCTAGCCCCGTTTTTCAAGCATTGAGCAGGAGACACCATGAAGTCATGGGGGCAGGAGGCAGAGATGCCCCCACCCAGAGGACACTGCCTCCCAATCCAGCCTCCTCCCCTTGGCTGTCAGGGGCCATCCCTGCCCTTCTGTGCCTCAGTCTTGGGATGAAACTTCATAGAGCCCTTTCCTCCGGATCCCCAGTGGAGGACCCTGTGCCAGGATGCCTCCCCAAGGCTGCCCTGACAGGCTATATAGTCCCTTCATCCCTTGGTCCTCCAGATTTCCCACCCAGGGACTGCATAAAGCAGCTGTAATCAGACCACCAGCCTGAGACGGGGTCCTGGGTTGGCTGCTCTTCACTGGTCAATAACTCCTGTGATGTGAGAGAAGAGGCGGAGTCAGACCTGCTCCTGCTGTGACTGCAGACCCTCAGCAATGCATCACAGCTCTGGATCTGGAAAGGGCCTTCCTGCACAGAGAGCCAGGACATCCCTGGGACACCACAGAGCCAGGTGCTTTATGTGGTCTTGGGAGGCAAGGGCTGATAACCCCAGGCTGGGTAGGGATATCCCAGGAACGTCAAGGCTCTGACTTGTCCTGGTGGGTAAGACACAGCTCTGGGTCTTCAGGGTGCAGCTGAGTCCTGCAGCCGTGTCCAGGCAACTCACAGCGTCAAGAGTGCATGCAGCCTAGTCACAGCTTCATTGGTTCTGGGTGCTCCTTTTAATTTTATCTGCTTGAGCAAGCTAGAATCACAGAACTTCCTGAGCTGGAAGGGACCCATATGGATCATTGAGTCCCACTCCTGGCTCCACACAGGACCAGCCAAATCAGAACACGTGACTGAGCGCATCGTCCAGACACTTCATGAACTCAGTCAAGCTTGGTGCTGTGACCACTTCCCTGGGGAGCCTGTTCCAGTGCCCAACCACCCTCTCAGTAAAGAACTTCTCCCTAATATCCAGCCTAAACCTCCCCTGTTGCAGCTTCATACCCTTCCCTCGGGTTCTATCATGATCACCAAAAAGAGGAGATCAGCACCTGCCCCTTTGCTCCCCCCTCATCAGGAACTATTAAATTACCACTCAGAATCCACCTTTCTGCTTTTGCTGCCTTGGATCATCCTGCCTGCTTGAGCCTGGTCGTTCTCATGGGTCCTTCCTTTGGGCACATTCACGGTTCGTGGCTTCTCTGACTTGGATGACGAGATGGCACCCTTTAGAAGCACTCTTGTTTCCCCCAAAGCCTGGAGTGAAAATGAGGCCAGAAACATTTCTGGGCATGAAACTTCACTCTGGGCATGTTGGGACTTTGTTCTGTGGGGATTGCCTGGCTGCCAGAGGGCAGGAGCAAAGGGTTTGGGGAAGGTATCTTCCACTCAGCACTCCCCAGGCATCCACCCACCCAAAAGCCAAGCAGTTGGGACAGCGTAGCAGCACTCAGAGCTCAGGACCTGGTCATTTGCAAGGCAAAAGAGAGGAGATTCACCCATCACCACTTCTCTCCCTTTGGCAACTCTCCCTGGGTTTATGTGCAGATGCTCACACCCATTGCTGGCAACTGGTCTGGAAACGCGTGGCCCCAGGAGACCTACGCAGCTGCAGTTGTGGGGAGGGAATGGGGTGGATGCATGTGGTGAGTGAATCTCCAGGGTTTGCTTCAGGGAGGTTCTGTACCAGGACGCGGCTGTTTTCCAGACATGTTTTCTGCATGCCTCAGCTTGCTGGGATCTCAGCCTTGGCTGTGCCCAGAAGATGCTCCTCTGTGCCCTTGGGGCCTCTCACCCATGAGCGTCCCCAGTAAGGGGACATGAAGCCACTCAAGGGCATCAGTGAATCAAGTGTCTCACATTTTCCCAAGGACACCCAAGTATAAACCCACCGTGCCTCTGCCCAGCTCCAGGCAGGGCCAGGTGCTGCTGCCTCACAAGGGACACCCTGGCTCTTGGCTCTGCACCAGACCTGCCTGCCGTGCCAGCAGCCGCCGGCAGGGAGAGGTATGCTCAGCCAAGCTGTTTCTCACAGGACCTCCTAAATTTTGCCAAGGTGCTCCATTTCTAACAGAGAAGCTTGGGGAAAAACAGCTGCCAGAGACTTGTGAGCAGGATGAGAGTGTGCCAAAGACAGGCAAGGCTCCGAGCGCGCGTTTGTTTTCCTGCAAGTGGGTTTATTTCCCACCAGGTAGGGAAGGGGGCTGGTTGACTTTTCCCAACAGGAGAAACTGGGGGAGGGCTTGCCACTCACCCCAGACACTACACGAATGCTACAATTGCTTTTTTTACCCCAAAATGAGAAGCACACAGGCAATGAAAGTGGTGAACTCCCTGTACACCCAGCAGGATTCACCGCCACTGAGAGAAAATCCCCCTGGTTCCCAGCTGTGGCGCCAGGTCACACCTGCCCTACAAGTCCCAGCGGGTTTTCTGCAGGTGCTGGGATGTCCTGCCAGAGACATCCTCCCCGGGTACTGGTGTAGGTCTGAGCACATCGGGCCATTGCTGGGAGCCATCAGATGGTTGGGGCTCCCACAGCCTGGGCAGCTCCACCCAGGTGTACGTGTGTGTCCCCTGAAGTGAAACTTGGCTTCAGCCTCATTTTCTGCTGTGAGGACACTCCCCCAGCGAAACCCAATGTGCTGGAGAGCTTGAAGGCTCCAGGCTCAGACAGAGCTAAACCCAGAGGTCTGGTATCCTGTCCCAGGGGTTAGTTATGATCCCCCTTGGTGCTAGGGCTGCCTTACAGCCACCTCGCACTCACTGCTCCCCAGGGTGGACAAATGGAGCGGGCTCTCTCAGCTCAGTGCGTGGGGATTTTGCCCAGTGTTGGCACTAGAACACTGGCTGACAGCAGGCAGTTGTTTCACTGTGCCCCACAGCTCGCTGGTAACAGTGGGGACCAGTGACCTGCTGGCACTCGCACTGCTCAGCTGAAAGGTTCCTGGTACTTACTCGTGCTGGTGTTGACAGGTCCCGACTCCATATTACGAGAGGTATTTAATGTCCCTAACAAGCCTGTGGGAAGGGCACGTTTCACTCAGCCCTGCGGTTAGTTCAGGTATTTGCTCTTTTCAAGTTAAAGCTATTTGAGATCCCAGGGCTGAAAAGATATTTAGCACAGCCACTCAGTGACCTGAATTGCTGAGCTGGGTTCTGCCTGGCCTCCCCGCCAGAACTGACAGCCCTCTCAACCACAGCAGAACCTGGATCTTAACCAGAGATGAGTCGGTTTCATCACTAGCTGTCATCTCCACTGCTCCAGGGCTGTGTCTAACCCTGTTTGACCCTGAGGAGTGTGTTAGACTCGTGTCTCTGGACCTCTGGCTACACCGGCTCTCGGCTCAGTGCCAGCGATTAATGGGGAGCAATGGGAGGGTCAGATTCACTCCTGCCACTGCAAACCCCTCTGCTGGCCTGCAGAGAACTGAGTGTTATCCCCAGGTTGCAGTCCTTCTGTCAGCTCAGCCCTCACCCCAAGGCAAGCATGCAGTCTCAGGGACCACTGGCTTTTCCTCACCCCTGACCTTTCCCTTTCCCACCCCAAACTTTTCCTTCAGCCCCCACGACACTGCCATGATGCTTCCTACCACCTGCACAAAACTTTGCATGGTTCAGCACCCATTTTCCCTTTTCCTTTCTCATCCCCCAAGCCGAGTGGGATGTCAGAGCAGGCAGCTCGCCCTGTCCACGGTGAGGTGAGCAGAAAGCCTTCCCCAGCCTCTGTGTTCAAGGCACCAGTGCCTGTGGCCACCCTTCATTAGGGTGAGACCTGCCTCCATGCTTGGATGGAGCGGGAGACAGTCTGCAGCATCTCACCCACGTGAGCTGCCCTCGGCCAAGAGCAGGAGCTATTTCTGGAAAGCTGCTTCCCTTGGAGCAGAGGTGACAGAACTGGGGTGCACTGACCGAAAAAGAGAAGCCCCGGTGTTCTGAAGGCAAAGTGAGGTTTCCCAGCCTCCCGCCGGGGCAGACGGGCAACAGCCGTGCAAAAATAAGGGAGGGCTGTGGTGCTCTGCGGCAGGAGGGCGCCGGTGAGTGCAAAGGCTCTTTCAGTGAAACTGTAAACACCCAGATCTGCTGCTGTTGCAGAGCCCCGTGAAATCAGTGGTTTCTGAGCAGAGTTCAGCTGGAGAGCGCGGGCGCTATAAAAAGCAAAGTGACTTTGGGCTTTGACGCTTCCTCCTGACACACAAAAAGGTGATTTGTGATTCAAAAGATGAAGAATTTATCATCAAAAGGAGCTGGGACAGAGCTCAGTGTTTACACATGGAAGAACAAGACAGGCACCAAAAGCAGATATATTTATACCCATCCATTAATAAAAGACGCCAAGTCAACCATACCTTCGTGCTAAAGTTAGAGCACAGCGCTCGGCATGTCCTTAAAAAGGCAAGAAAGTTTCCGCAAACTGGGACAGCTGCTCCTGGTGCCGGCTCTGCGCATCCCCTCCCTGGCACACACGAGGTCCCGGCATCGGCACGCTGCAGCAGGAAAGGAGCCAAACACTGAGAGGTTTCTGACTCCTACAGTCTAGTCACGGGCCACAGCCCCTCAGGAGCCAAGTGGTCCCTGCTCCACCTTTGGAGACCTGCAGCAGCCTCTGCCTCTTCACAGCAATGGAAATCTTTGAATTCCAGCGCTCCGCCTGCTTCCCCGTTCAGGAGGACCTCTCCACCTCTGCTGTAGAAGAAACAAGGGCACCCTGGTCACAGGACACTCACCCTGGGCCCTGGATGAGGACTTGGCTTGTGGGGCTGTCTCCATTAGTCAGCAGAGGGAAGACAAGCAGCACTCGAGGGGGACAGGTTTATGCTGCCACTGACTGGTCAGTGCGAGGCCTGGGTGAGCAGAGAGCTCCCAGGATGAGCAGATGGCTCATCCCAGTGAGGTTAGTGATTGAGCTGGCCAGTGAGAGTCAGTGGTTGCTACTGGGTTAGGATTTGGTACTTAGAAATGCTTCAGAAATAATTAATCGCAGCAAATCTCCTAACCCACAGGTGAGGCTGGCATCCGGCTCCACCCTGGCGCTGGGGTGGGACACAGTGCTGCCAGAAGCCAGGTCTTTGTTCCTTGCCAGATGCTTCTAGAAAGCAATTGTTTGTCCTCTTGACAAACAAACAGATGAGCTCGTGCAGTTGTTTCCCCTCTCTTCCCCCCACCAGCTCCAGCCCTCAAACCATGCTGGAAGCTCTTTTCTGAACCGCTCCCAGCTCATCTGGAGCTGCCTGAGCCAGTGCCAGATGTACTATGCCAGAAATGCCCACGCTTCAGGCAGACCGAGAACAACCGCAAACCCCACGTCTTGTCTGAATCCCAGCGCACTGTGGCTTTCCTTCTCCACAAATGACAACCAACCCTGGGCTGCACAGGGCAGGAAACGGGGCTGCAGGCGAGCACAGGAGGCCACGGGTCACCTCTTGTGATATCAAGTCGTTGGCACTCTTGAGTGTGTTTCAGCTCTGAGCTCGTGCTGAAGATGTTAAAGTTAACTTGACTGACCTTTGAGCAAGTGACAGGACCAGACAACCTCCACACGTCTCTTCCCACCTGAATTATGACACTAATTTTTGTATAAAGCCAGAAAGGAAGCATGCAGGTAAGGGTCCCTCCCACACCAGGTACTGAGCTCTCCACCCAGCGAGACCCTCAGGCCACCATCCCTGAGCCAGAAGTCAGCAGCCGGCCAGTGGCAGACCCCCGGGAACAGGTCAGCCCTGACGCTGGCTGAGGGACCAGGGCTCAAGCCTCCTGACACAGCCTACCAGTGCCAGACACGGCAACGCAGCCTTAGCAGCTGCACCAACCACCCCCCTCCAGATCTTCTGCAAACCCAGTGCAAGTTCTTAGGTTACTTCAGCATGATCCACTTCCAAGCAAATGCTGCCATTTACTGACAAACGGCGCCACGTGGCATAGGGCTTCGTGCTCAGTGACTGTGTTGGTGGGCCTCGGGCTGGCATCGAGCCCTGTGGCCTGGAGCCCACATCCAGGTTGTGACCCACGCTGCTTCCAGGCCTGACAGCGGTACCCTCACACAGTGGATGCTGCCTACGCGCACTGTAACGTGCAGCAGTCTGCGATCAGCCACGACTGACTGATGGATTTGTCTATTGTTTGATTACTCACAGCTTACAGAAATGGGTGCTTGCTTACTCAGTGAACTTGCAGTGCAAGGAGCCTGTATCTGCCTCCTGTTACCAGCTCTGTTTTGATACACCACTCCCCTCGTTGAGCAACGCACTAATATTACACCACTTCTAATGACTTACCAGTGACTCCCAGGATGAGCCATTTTATGGCTTCACCTTGACATGAAGTCAAGTTGAAGACCTACAGCACCCCTGCTTCATTTCTGAAGCATGCTTTGCTGCTCTGCCTTTCTCCTAGCGCAGTGGAGTTTCATTTCTCTTCCAGTCTCACCAATCCGGAGTCCCTTAACCAGCTCTTCCACAAAACAGTCATTCAGCCCTGATTTCCAGGCATCCAATTTTAGCAGTAACTGTTGAACATCCTCTTGAGTTATTGTTAGAACGAAATAAGGATCATCTGACAGGAACTCATTGCAGCTCCTCGGTAAATACCGAGCAGGAATGCTTAAGGAGCTCCCATGCCTCCCTGCATCACGATGGGCAACACGACCAGCCAGGTAGCCAGCTCACCCCAGTCCTCTCGTTCCTGGTACCCTGCATTTCCAAAGCATTAAAATCCCAGGCTGGCCTCAACTGTGCTGAGTGTTTTTCGCTGTATCATTTCACTCAGTTTCCGTAATTACTTGCAAATTGGCCATGGGGATTTATTATTTGTTATTTTTAGGATCATTTCAGCGGAAAAGGCATCTAATTATATGGATATACATTAGCATGACATCTTTCACTTGAGGATCTCTAAGCACGTTGTAGAATATGAATGAATTCCTGCTGGTCTGCGGCGATACTCCTTTTCTAGGCAGGACAACAGGAACAGCGATTAAAAGACATGTCCAAACTCCCAGAGGAAATTCATGCCAAGCAGAGGAACACCAGCTTCCAGTTGTGCGATTAAACCTGTGCTAACAGGGACAGCGGGAGGCGGCCGATACAACGCTGAAGGAAATGCTGACATCGCCATTTGAAATGGCACTGGCCTGCCACGCTAACAGGTTCAAACACCAATTAGTACTGGAGAGAGAGGGGGGTAAAAAGGCTCCTTATCAAATACCAAACAAACGTCTCTCTTCTGCTAATAAGCAGTGAAGGAAAAGGATGGCAGGGAGAGGCGTGGGGTTATGGCGAGCTCCACGTATGAACAGAGGGCTGGGATTTTGCCAGCGTGACGTGCCAAGGCTTTGCCCTTCATGATGGCTGAGAAGATCCTATCTCCCACCTCATCCTTCAAACCAGCTTCCCTCCTCTGCGTTGCACCTGCCAGGGAGATGCACCAGCAACATTCATCCAGAGGCACTGCAAAAGACAACACGGGGAGCCAGCAGACTGGTGTTTCTCTCTTTTATTTAAAAACAGTGCTTCATTACCATTTGCAAAGGGTTAGGAAGGGTTTCCCCCCCTTGCTTAGAGTTTATAAAAGCCAGCAACATGATCAATAATTTATACACATGGATAGTAATACAAAAAAAAAAAAGGAATAAAAGCTAAAGATCTAACTACTCCGACCTTCACAATTCCAGCTACTTGATAATAATAGGAATAACCCAATGAATACTGTATGGTCTGAAAGCTACTATACAATATGATACTTAACGAGGGAGGGCGGGAAGTTAGAGGCTGTCACAAAGCCCTGGGATGCAGATACTGCTTCTCCAGAGTCAGCAGGGAAATGGGACCCTGGGCAAGCGGCTCGGGCGTCCTAGGAAATGATCCAGGGGAAGGGAACGCATCCCACTCGGGACACGTCCTGTTCCCCGGCGGTACCTGGCAATGGGAGGTGCTGGGGAGACGGTGTGAAGGGGCAAGTCCGTCGCTGCCATTGGAGGTGCTGCGGCACGTCAGCCTCGCACTGAAAAATCTCCAAGTCTCAAGTAGATCAGCCTGTGAGGTCAGTAAAATACTCCACCAGCTCCGTATCACTCTACAACCCTGGTTCGCATTTGCTCTCAGCCCCAGGTTTTAGCTCCAGCTATTTACAAGCAGGATTTATCATAATTTTTTTTAAAAGAAAAAAAAAAAGGAAAAAAAAAAAGAAAAAATCCTAAAACCAAATCACATCCCCTGGGGTAAAAGAGGATTATTTCGTCACTTGGTAACACAGCCAAATCAAGCTGCCAAACTACAACACACACACACACAAAATACTGCGAACAGAAAAAAAATAATAATAGAAAAACATGATCAAAACTGAGACTATTCTGTGGGAGGCCTGATCTCTGTAAGGAATTCACTCCTCGGGGAAGTAACAAGCCCCTCCCAGCAGCAGAGAACTGGGAATCTGGCAAGAGATTTATTGACCCACTTCAGGAAAAAAAGGAAAAAAGAAAAAGCATTCCTAAGATTAATGGGCATTTTGCTGCCTGGCAGCCAAATGACTGTTCAGGTGGACGGCTTCAGACACCAGCAATCTCCTGGCAAAATCAGGCAAGGGTTTTGGCTGACGTGTTCTTGCTCTACTGCAAGTCAAGAGGCAGCGTGGGATGCTTGTCTCCTGCACAAGCCTGGACAGGCTGCAGCCCACTACCCAGAGGACAACTGCTGGCAGTGCTTTCGACCACCAGCAAGAAGCTGTCTCCCAGGGTCAGCAGTGGCAACAGAGATGGGGCTTGGCCAGCCCAAGTCCCAGCGAGGCTGCCACCGCCGTGCACTGCAGAGGGACGGTGGGTGTCCTGCCAACTCCCGGCTAGAGGAAAGCGTACCGGGGAGAAACCCCAGAGCCTGCTTGAGAAGGGCCCCATTTCACGCTCTGGCTATCAGACTCCTGCTTGCCTTGTTGACTGGAGTTTTCGTTGTAGAAGAGAAGTTTACCGGGGTTGGAGGACAGAGAGGGCAATCAGTAAGGTGAGGGTGGAGGGAAGGGGCTCTTCAGACATTAACATCACCAAAAATAGTGTTTTATGCAACAAAGAATCAAGTCTCACTGGTGTATACTACAAAATGTTTGACATTTTCCAAGAGCATGACAAAATAAAAACACAAAGAAGTTTACATTGGATGTTCATCTTTTCACTAGGTTGGGTGGTTTGGTTTTCCCCCCCCTCCTATTTTAAAACAGTGCAAACAGGTAACACACTTTTAAAATCACCCCTCTGCACCGAGGACAGCATTCCCCTGACCCTGCTGGGCTGGAGGGCCGCAGGTGGGGGACCGCCTGCCACGCTGCCCGTGTCCTTTCCCCTTTGGAGCTAGACTCAGCAAAAGCACTCCCTAGAGCTGTCATTTGGTTTTCCCTTTATTGAATTCCTAAGTGCTCCCCAAACCTGTTCTCCACTTGCCTCCTCTTCGGGGCCAGGTTGGGAAGATACAGCTAGGGATGGGCTAGGGAAAAACACGGGTAGGAACTGGGAGGCTCTGTGTTACATTCCTCACTGCTGAAGCTCTGGGTGCTGGAACTGAAACCCCAGCAACCAGCACCTCTTTTTTGGGCAAGGAAATGGTTCCATCAACCATTCCACACGTAGCGCTCAAGCCAGCTATCCAGATAACCCTCCTCAGCTCTTGCTGTGCGCTTCACATCCGCAAATCTCAGAACGGTCAAGAACAGGGGATAAACTACCACCTTCACTTTAGGGACGGGGAAGCAAAGTCTGGACTAGCAACATAACTGCTCCACGATGACCCTTGAGGATCACTGACAGAGCCCTGCCCGAAATACAGGTCTCGGACTCCTGAGCTCTTTCTGGCTGGGCAAGTCTGCTCTCCCTCAGGCACCAGAACAGCCAAGCCACAGCTATTTCAAAATATGGCTTTGTCTATCTGAACTCATGACGCAGGATCCACATACTGCTTAACCTGGGAGTAGCTGGCTATAGCAGGCTCATACTGACCTCCCTGTTGTCTCCAGGTCTCATCCCAGCTTTTCTTAGAAAAGCTAACCCACCACCAACAGTGCAGCATCCCCAGCACAGGGACAGTGACAGTGGTTTGTTAACATGCTGAGCATCATGTAACTTATTCCCAGTTGAGAATATGCTATACTGGTAGAGGTCATCTTTGTACCAGCACAACTGTACCCACGAGGACAGACAGACCTGCACAGTAAATGAATCTTCAATCCAAAATTTTATCAGTGTATCATCACGTGCTGGCCAGACCTACTGCAAGACAGTACAAACAGCAACACTTAAAGAAACATCTCCTCTACATCAAGAGGAATCCCGGATGCCACCAAACTGAAAGGTGACTAACAGCAAACCATTTGCCAGGCTGCCTGTGTGGTTTCCCTTGGGAAGTCAAGCCCTGCTTTGCAAGGGACCCGTGACTGCAGACCCACCTCAGGGACAAGCACTAGCTGCCATTGGTAAAATAAGCCAGGGCCCAGTTTAATTCATTAAGTGTAATTCATTTTGCATAGGGAGATATAGGCTTTGTCCTCAACTTCTTCAGAAGATGGATATAGCCACAGCTTGGCTACTCTGAATGCATCTCAAGCCAGTTCATAACACATCTGAGTGAAACCAGAGCTGTTGTTTGCCAAGGGAGAAGGAAGGCTGAATAGCTGTCCTGTCACGGCACAACACTCGAGAAACCTCACTGCAAAATTCCAGCTGGCTTGCAAGTTTTTGGGAGGTCTTGTGCTCCAGAGACCCAGAACCAGCAAGTTACCTCCGGCCCCCAGTCACGCAAGGGTCTCCGTATCCCCTCTGCAGAGCTCCCTGCCGAGAGCAGGAAGCTGCTGGTGAGCCAGCGATCCTGCAGCCTTAACTACAGAGTGGAGGAGACACCAGCTGGCTAATGCGCTGGAGGAGCCTGGCAGGGAGTGACCAGAGCAGGCTGGGCTCAAATACAGGAGGAATCAGGCTGGATGGTCTAGAGCAGGTACTACTCAGAGATCATAAACCAGGGGACTGCGGCCCCGCAAAGGTTGGGCGCTTCTGCACTGAACCCCTCACACTCCTAATATCCTCAGGCGGGCTGAAGCTGCCGTGCATAGACTCTGCTCAAGGCAGAAACGGGGCTGTCCTCCCTACTCCTGGAGAGGCCGAGTGGCGGGGTGGGGATTGCAGGTGGCACTGCCAGGGCAGGGGAGGGCACTCAGGGAGGGAGAGCCCAGCTTTTGGGGAGCTGCAGTCAGAACCAGCTGAACTGAAACGTAGGAAAAGGGGCAGAGGGGCAAGCGGCTGCCCCAGCCAGGTTCTGCAAGCTGCGCTCCTCTCGCTCGCAGCCTGCACACCTGCTGCATGAGAAACTGCCTGCGGGCAATGGAACCGACTGGCCTGGCTCAGCCCCTCTGCCCCACAAGCGGGTAGAACAAGTCCAGTAGAGGCTTTTGCTGCATCTCAGCTCCAGAAGTCCCCTGGCTGCCCTGCAGTGGAAATGGCTCCCCTTGAACATGACTGTATCTACCACAAGTCCTCCCTCCCCTACCCCATCTCTGACAGTAGAAACCCCGAGCGCCCCTCATTTCCTAGATTTTGTGAAAGCCCCAACACCCTGTTCCCCCCCCACCCTCCCCAATTTCAAGCTAACTAAAAATATTTATATACAAACAACAAAAAATTGTCATAACAGCAACAAACCAAACTTTGGCTTGGAAAAAAAACCCAAAACAACTTAAAAACCAACAATAAAACCAGAAAAAAATCCCAAACAATAAAAGGTGGCCAACAGGCTGGCAGTTTGGTGTCCCCTTTATCTAGCTATTCCTCCAGAGGATCGATAGCTTCAGGGTCTCTAGCTTAAATAAGGGCTTCCCCATCCTTCTCATCTGAGGTGCCTCTTCTCTGCTACACTCAAGAGAGGCTCCGTGTATCACTGGGGAAGAGCAAAAGATGCATGGTTGTGTGTGGCTGGGCCAGGACACCTCCCTGGGAGCTCTGCTTGCTGACATTGCTTAGTGTTACAAAGGCAGGAGGCTTCCTATTCTGGTATCAGTGGTGGATGAAGAAGCAGGTGAATGACAGGAGCTAGAGAGGCTCCACCAACAAAGCTGCACCCCTTCTGGGGGCAGTGAGCTCCCCCCAGTACCAAATCGAGGGAGCTGAGTCAGCCTAATAAAACCGTGCTTCTGTGTTTCTCTCACAAGCAGTTGGAGACCCTGCCTCTGAGCACCACGAGTGCTCCAGGAGCCAGCAGCTGAGCGGGGAGGTCTGGAGAGCAGCAACTCCCCAGCACAGCACAGCTCAGAGTCATCTAAAAACACAGGCTCTTAAACACAGCAAAATGACTGTATGTGAGAGCAGAAGGGAGACGGTCTTCGGAGTCATAGAGCCGTCCCCTAAATAGTCTCCCTGCTTCCAAATCTCCTAATGTGTAGTGTCTTGTCTACATGGACTCAGCAGACCAGGTGCACAGCTTTCTATGAGAGGCTGGGCAAAACAGACCCAGGGGCTCCAACGCAGCTATGTAAGGGCCTGAAATAGCTGGTGGTGGGAAGTTCCTATGAATTCAGAGCTTGCACAAACTGCTTCTGCCTTCCCTTAAACTCCTGAGAAATAAAACTGCTTCAGGATCACGTTTAGAGACCGAGGACCCTCTTCCCCCACACAAACCCACACGCTTGCCCCTTGCCTCAAGCAGCTTACAGATGACTTGTTTTTCCTCACTCATGTTATTTGAAACAGATTACTTGCAGAAATACTTAAGCAGCTCAGGATGAACAGGAGGAGAGACCTCGGAGTGCCCAAGCAGGGCACTGATGCACGGCTCTTCTGCTAGCTTTCTTCTTCTGCAAGGCTGCAGGTGCTTCACTTCCGCAAGTTTAACCGCTTGCTGTCCGCAGCAGAGGTGCTCTGTGTGACACGGCATTGCGTCTGCCACTCCTCAAGGAAAGAAGGGGAAGAAACGGACAGCAAGGGAGAAAGATCTTGAAAAGGAGGAAGGAAAACTAAGATCATTACGGCCACCAGCAACGGACAACAATCAGCTAGAGTAAGTTGTGCGGGGTGAGGAAAGATCATCCTCATCAACAGCTCCTTTCAAAGTCTTGTCCCCTATCCAGCAGGCAACAGCCAGCCTCTGGGCAGGTTGACGAAATCTTCTCTTGCCAAACCTAAAATCCTGACACTGCTGAAACTGTCCAAACCTGTGCATGTCAGGTGGCGATGAAAAACAAGGAAAGTCTTTGCATTTCCCCCATTTTCAAATGTGACTATTTCCCACCAGCAGTCCGAGCCACAGCGTGCTTCCTTCTGCAGACCAGAAACACAGCAGGTGGAGACTTCTCCCTCACATCCTCCTGTCTCACAGGCACCAAGCACCAGACCCAGGGAAATGACTCTGTCTGCCTGTTCCTGATTAATTGCATGATAACGGTTGCTAACGGCTTTCCTCACCGCTAATCGCCTTTTCCGTGATCGGCAGGACAAGCTATGCACCCACTCACAGACACGGAAATGCATTAGTTTTACCACAGTTAAAAAAAACCCCAAAAAACCAAAAACAAAACCCAAAAAAATGCACAATCTTTGGAACAAAAGAATTAAAGGCAGAAATTTAAAGGAAAAAAAAATACATATTCAAAGAACATAGTGAGGTATAAAAAAGTATTTTTCTCTTTTTTTTTTTTGTTTTTTTTGTTTTTCCTCCTCGTCTTGCTATAGAGTTCCTCTACTAGTAAATATTGCAATAGCCAGGCCTCATGAACTGGGGGGGCTGTCCCACTTGCAGGGGGCTCACGTCACTTCAGTAGGGGGCAAATCGGCTGTAGCCACCTCGGTATAAACTCGCCTGTAGAAATTAAATGAGAGAAGAGGTTGTTAGGAGGTGAACTGCAAAGAAATACTCAGGACAACACCAGATTGCTCTGAGAAGGACTAACAGACATGTCCTGCACTGGCCCGCCACCATCAGCACCTCTAAGCAGCAAGAGAGGAGAGCCTTGCCTGCAAAACCAAAGACATGGCTCAGGAGGACATGCTCACAGCCAGCCAGACGTGAAGTTTGGCAAGTCTCGCCCAAAGGGAGTTCAGTACCAGAGATGGGACTCATGAATCCTTATCTCCGAGACAGTTGTCTAGGCTGTCTTTAGAGATTACAGAAACCAGGACTTCTAGGATGCACTTCACCTCACCTGAAGGTAAAGGTCTAAAATAGACACAATGACCTGGTATCCTAGAAGTACCTACTTTTCCTTTATGGACCCTGAAGAGAACCCACATGATGAGCTGAAGCTCAAACAGAGGTGCTACACTGCAGATATCTATATTTAGGTGTCTTTCTCTGAACACATTTGTATTCCAGCCTTTGCAACAACACAGATACTGTGCTGGCTAGAAGCAGATGGGCAAGCATGTGTTTCCAGCAAGCTGCTCCACTCCCTTCCGATGCCAGCATACCTCATTCCTGTCCTTGCATAACGACTGCTGGCAGTAGTGGCATCCTTCCATTAGTGGAAGAGGGAACCAAGTGGAGCAGCTTTGCTGCAAGATGTCACGAGAACAACTTATTCCCTTGCTTCTTAGAACGGAGTTGTCAATGTGCAACACAAGCCTTTAACGAAAATGGCAAGAAAGGCTGATTTTTGCTGTATACATCACCTTGATAAACTTCTACTGATTCATCAGCAACATTCTGGCTCCTGACATTTCTAATCAATCTTCTACCGTCTCCTTTGAACTAGATGATGTGCAAGACCAAGTGATAACTGGTCTCCTACAACCTGGCTCCCTTTCTAGTGCGCACACACAAACATACGGAGGCAGAACAACTGGGAACTCTTCAGCTGTAGCTAAAGACCTCCTCACTCTACAAAAAAACTTTTCCAGGTGAAGCTCCATAAATTGATACCCACTGACCAGAGCTGTTCCCCATGCTGGAATGAGAAACAGCACAAGAAAGAAAATCCCACTTACCACAGCGCCAACTCCGTAGCTAGCGGCAGGGGCAAGGGCATGGTAAGGATCTGCTGTGTACACCCTGCCATAACTGAAGAGAGGAAGAAAAGATAAAAAAAAAAAAAAGAGAGAAAAAAAGAGTCACTTGAGGGGGGCAGAGAAACAGGTGCTGCCCACAGGCAATGGAAGCAGCAGCATGCCCTTCTATACACATGTATGCATACATGCACACACATGCACGCAGGCAGCCCCTCTTCGACGAGATCCTACAGGCATGCTGCCATGCACCATATGAGATGGGTGAGAGAATGGCCTGCAAGGAGGAATGTGGCAGAAGCCGTGAGCTCAACCTGTAGGAAAGAGGTCAGGCACCTTTGACATGACACCTAGTGCATCCCTTACCTCACGTGATACAATTTGGGGAGGAGAGTGACTGCTAGTACCACCGGCATGGTAACAGCTGCTAAAATGAAAGCTGCAAGGGGCTCCCCAGAATGAGAAGGGAGTATAAACCTTAATGGTCTCACATGTGCTAAGACTGGAATATGGCCTCACTGCACAAAAGATCAAGCATCTTAAGGCGAGCACTCTGATGATAATCCCTTGTATCTATGTGGAGCAGTAGGAGCTGAGTGATTTTTACTTTTACGGACAGGAAAGAAATGCATCCAGTGATTAAACAACCTGCCCAGCGTCACGGAGCAAGGAGCTGGCAAGGCAAGCCAAGTTTTTTGACTCTGAGGCCATAACCACACTGCCTCCTTTGTGCAGAGAATCACAAGGAAAGGAAAGAGGCCAGGATTTGTGCCAGCTCACACACATCGGAGGGCAATGCTTCCCGGGAGCAGAGCCACAAACCGTGCATTCGAGCCCTTTCCGTTGAGTTGTGCATGCATGTGCGCGCGTGCGAGTGCAAGTAAGACAGAGAAACGGGGAAAGAAGTAGTCCTGTGATGGATCAATGCTCCTTGAATCCCTGAGCACAGCAAGCTAGCCCCCACGGACTCCTCCCCCTTACATACCCATCGCTGTAAGCTGCTGCAGCGGCTGCAGCGGCTGTGGCTGCTGTTGCAGTAGCAGGCTGTGCATATCTGTAGGCTGCGTATCCACCCTGCAGGAGAGAAGAGAACTGACTTTACAGATACCTGTCCACCCACACAGAGCATAAAAAACAATAAAGAAATAAAGAAATAAAAATCACACACATCACAAGGAGAGGAAGTGTTTCAAACTGCATCAGCTCCCATGTCATGTCTGTCACAAGCATTGCCCATTAACTCATGTACATTCCTTTCCCCAGAAGGACCAAGGGGGCACTGCCATTACCCTGTTCAGCACAAGGAATCAGCTAAAGCAAGCCCGAGTACGGTTATATCCCTGAAGGAAATTAAATTGGGCATGAAGGAACCAAAAACCAGAAGAGAGCTGAAATCTTGCATGTAAAAAAAAAATTAAATTTTTATGTCCCCATCCTTTTAGGCTGGAAAAATCAGAGGTGGGCTCTTTCTGAAGTATTTTAAGAAGGAGACCAGAAATTCCTGGGGCTTTTTCCCCTCTTTTTTTTAAGCCTGGGAAACCCAAAAGGCTAGAATTTCATCTGGTCCAGAGGTATAGAAGTATCAATAGCCAGAGCAGCCAAAAGGCAATCAGGAAAAGATAGTCACAAGGCTGGCAACAAGCAAACTGACACTGAAAAAACAGGCTGTTCTTCCTTCCCTCCACGTAAGAGCAAACAGGTTGGGAGAAATTATGTCAGGATAGCCCATACTGCTGCTGCATTTCTGCTCAAGCTAGACACCTGTAGTAAAGGTCTTTAAAATCCTTAAATCCTCCTTGACAAGAGGCAGTTGCTCGAAACTTACACCTAAGCTGGCAAAACATGAATCCTGACCCAGGGGAAGACCTGTGAGTCTCCTCCAGGAGCTCCCACAAGGAGCTGTTGGGGCAGAAGACCCGGCTCAGACAGGCAGCTCCGCACACCCTGCAGAAAGGAAGGATGGATGGCAGCTACCTTTCACACAGGGGCAGAGGCTGTGGGGCAGGCAGCACAGTGGACACTGAAGCCCAGGTTGGATCTTTTTTTATTGTATGCTTCTTTCCAGTATTTTTTAAACTTAGGGCGGGGGAAACGGTAAATGAGCCACAGCTTTGATTTGCTAGAAACACAACAAGCGATAAATAACATCAGAAAATTTCAGATTGCTTCTGGTTGGTTGGTGGGTATTTTCATTTCGGTTTTGTTCTTTTTCAATTGACACTTCAGAGTTTGAAGGACCAGAAGGCAGGCTTATGCTCTTCACTTCCAGAATCAGCTCAACATACCTCTAACACTTCTTCCCTATAGAGATCTTTTGTGATTATCTAACTAAGAGTACAGTATCAGCTTTACTACAGGACTTGGGTTTGATCAGCAGCATTGTTTTGGGCAAGGTAGCTTTTACATTAGAAGTAATGATTTTCAATTAATTTTGGCTGCTTTTGAGAGGCCTGTGTCAGCTCCACAAAGGCTAACATGCTATTCAAAACACACCTGTGGGGACCCTTTCCTACTCTGGAGTAGCACAACTTGCAGCCTCTTCAATCTTGTAGTTAACAGAAGAAGGAGTAACACAAACCTACACCTCTTGAAACATCACCGCATTGCATGGATGAGATGTCATGTTACAGTTTTGCCCTTTTAATCTCATCTAGCTGTTACAGTGCCTGCATTTTCGACTGATGGTCTGGGGAGGTTTAGCTTGCACCATCATTACTCCCACCTCCAAACTGTGACAGAGACGAGAGGAATGATGTGCAGCCTTAATCCAAATCAAACTTTCATCAACCTCACTAAAGACAAAACTTACACCAATGTGGCATTCCCTTATGTTTAGGAGCTTCCTGAACTCCTTGGCTGGGTCTGTTGCTTGGCATGACGTACAAGGCATTTTCACCTGGCACAACCCTCCTCAGGGCAGGCAGCTTCAGCGCGCACCCAGATCCCCACTCTGATCAGGAGCCATTTCAAATGTGCCTGGCGCACACACTGAACATGACAGCGAGATGCAGTTTGAAACCAAAAAGGGTTATCATGTAATTCTCTTTTGACTCACGTCTCTCATAAAGGAAAATGAAACCAAACCAAATCAAAACCAAAAAAAGAAAGAAAAAAAAAAGAAAAGAAAAGAAGGGTTGGAATCAGGTGTGGGAGGGGGAATGGCGTAACATTTATTAATCAAAATTAAAAACTAAGCATGCTGACATCTGGAGCTAGAACAACCAGCAAAGTCACCACGTTCAGACTCATATTGGCTAGTTCTATCCATCCCAGCATTCTCTTGGGACAGCAGTTCGCCCTAGGCTCTACCACAAGCTCAGTGAAGTACACAGCCTCAAGTACTAGAGCGTGCAGCCACAACAACCTGCTATTACGGAAACAAGTCAGTCACCACTGGAGTTAACATTCCAAC
Organism: Zapornia atra; assembly: GCA_013400835.1. NCBI lineage: Eukaryota > Metazoa > Chordata > Aves > Gruiformes > Rallidae > Zapornia > Zapornia atra. The sequence continues at coordinate 346,021 of VZTU01025579.1, forward strand.
CTCAACAACTCCCGCAGCCTCCCGCCCTCACCCCCGAAATGGCTCCCACCCTAGCCCTGTCCCACACCACAATGTTAATAATTATAACAAGCAATAACCCATCTGTTATATCAGAGAAGGGAACAGAGACTCCACTGAGAGATTTAGAGCGGGATGTTAACATTTCTTCAGTCAACTGCACAACAAACAAAAAAAACAGGAGAAATAATTCATTGGAGAAATGAAGTTAAGAAATAGCTGACATGTGTATTGCTTTTAACCATGCACTGATGCAAAATTGAAGCTACTGTTAATTAAAAAAAGAAAAGTCACAGGCTAGAGGTACACACGCACAGGCAGAGCCGCTCAGTTCAAAGCGGTCTGCAAATACTAACTGTGTGTACTTCAAATAAAACCAAAAATGGGGATTATAATGGCCATGGTACATTCCTGTCATAGGAGCAATGAGTGTGGGCAGCTGGGGGATTTCTGACACGGGGAGGTATTTAGCATGACCAGCAGGTCCAAATGCACCAAAACAGGGTGAGGGAAAGAGCAGGAAAGCTGCGACTATTGCTCATTTTGTAAACACTTTCACCAAGCTCTGGGACCAGTACAGAGCAAAGGAGACACCGTGCAGGTTGCCTTACCCAGCTGATGCTCCAACTCTCGATAACCTGGGATCCACCTATAACTCCATCACTGCACCTAAAGCCCTGCTCAGCTTGTCCAATGCACCAGATATTTTCTCCTGCTATTCCTGTTCACACACAACTTTAACTGGTATGCAGAGCTCAACTGTAACCTCAGCTACACAGTCCTACCAGCCCTAGTGATTTCTGATGCTGTTTGCTTTGAGTACTCTTATAAATATAGACTATAACAGAGTACAGCATCTTCAAAAAACATGAACAATCCTGTTTCCTAATAAAATAAATGTTAAAAAAAAAGGTCCTTGCTGGCTGCACCACACTCCTCCAGTGCCACAGCCAACCCGTAACAGAAGACAGCACTGAATGGCATAGTCCCTGAAACCCAGGACATCCGTGCAAACTCCCACTCCATCTACTTCAGTGATGTGATTCCACAGGGACAGGTTTACCCATCTAGGCTCAAGTTTTTAAAATCTTCAGCCCTATCTCAAAAGAAATGAGCGTGGATGAGCTTCTGGCAACAACATTAAGTCAGAGACGTTTCCATCAAAGGGACAGTTTAAACACTGCCTCGACAAGGAAACGGGGGAACTAAGGAAAAGGCTATATACACATTTTTACTGGGCAGTAACAACCAAAAGGACTGCCTAAATCAAAATTGGTGCTTTCTGGTACAGTCTTCTGGATTGTCTGGGGAGCAGGTGAGAAATACAAACACAACCCTCTATGTTGCTTATCTTAATTCAAGTTCCCTTTCTCCAGGCACCCTGCTGGTGTTGCTAGGGCTGTGATAAACCCCTTTCCCCACGTGAATGTGCAGAACTTGAGCCTATAGATCTCAACTGCCAAACAACCGTATTTGCTCAGGTATTCACAAAAGCCCAAACTTCAAACGACTCTTCGGTGATGTTATCATCCTTGGCTCATCAACAAAGCAAGAAAATGTGTTGTTTGGGTTTTGGGTTTTTTTAAGTTCATTCTTTAACAGCAGATGATAGCTTTTTTCAATATTGTCATATACTCTCTGAAATAACACAAACATAGCAAAACAACACATACAGGAAGCTGCAATCCCAACTAAAGCAGCGTTCCAATTACTGAGGCACATATGTCAATGTAGATAAATGAGCATTTTAAGACTATACAGTTCAGCTCAAAAGAAGTCCATCTTCTCTTGCACTCTTCAGGTCCATACTAGGTGATCAATCCAATGAGAGCATGAGGAAATCCAAAACTATAGCTTACTATGTCAGTATATCCTATGGCATAAGCCTCCCTTTTTCCCTTGCTGCCCTAGATGGGGACACAAAGTGTGTTGCTGTCCCTCTTTATTCCGATGAGCCTTTATGCCCCTAAGACACAGGGGTTCCCACTCCCCTGGAGAAATGTGTAACACGTGGTACCAGTGAGACACGTTTAACCACCTAGCTGGTTTAGGCAGCGAGCCCAATTTTAGGATCTTTTACTTGCCATTATCTTAAATATGTTTTCTCCACCCCCAAACTGCCCTATGGCAGAAGTTAAGAAGCAGAAAGGGCTAGAACCGTTTCCAGTGTTTCTGTATTAGAAGGGTGGCATATGTGTACCAGGAATGAGCATGAATGAATTAAAAGAGGTGACAGGACAACGGTGTCCATTGCAGCAGGCGCTTCTACATGGTAATGGGACAAGCATGACCTTGTTAACCCTTCCATTGAATTGATATTATTTATTTTGTTTTTGAATGAAATGCCACGGTGTGAAATCTGGACACACGCCGCCCTGCCAGAGCAGGGGCTCGGATCACACGTGAGTCTGCGCTGCCCTAAAAAAGCCTCTGTTCCCATCTCTAATGTGGTGCTGGAATGGTTAGTATAATTCAGTTTTTTCCACTGCAATCCACAATCTGATCGGTTGGCAGGTCACACTGGCACTCCTACCTGAGGTATTTTAGCGCTAATGATTGGTTCCTGTAAGACTATTCTATAACAGAACACAGGAAGAGCAGTTCAAAAAAACACAGCTGTGGAAAGAAACAATCATACAAACAGCCCGCGGAGGGGCTCACCAGCCTTTTCTTTCCAGTGGATGCAAGCACGCTTTTCACAGGCAGGAGCAGTCTTCGCACAGGTGGGTTTGTTTGGGTTTCCCCCCCGCCGCCCCGATTGACCCCGTTGTAGAAGAAAGATAACCTTTCTTATGATCCAAAATGAAGCCCTCTGCATCCTGGGGCAGGTTGTTTTATGAATTCAGGTGTCTTGCCAGAGTGGGACGCATCCAACAAGAGATGGAATGCCTTCTTCACAAAAGAAATGGCTAGCAGGATGGTTGCCCCAGGAAAGAAAAAAGGAGTGAGGAAGAGGAGGAGGAGGAAAATGAGAAATTGGTGCATAACATGTATGCAGAAAAAAGCAGCCCAAACTTGGGACACTTCACCTTTATCTTGCCTACCACTAACCACTCCCTGCCAGCTCAGCTTTCCATCCCTCCTTGACACAGCCCTAATAGACTGAGAGGACTTAAAGGACCCTCAATTTAATTTCCCCCCCAGTTCTGCCATCCCTTCCATAATCTGGACAAGCCTTCCACAGCAATCAGGGAGATGTAAGCACTGCTGGGAAAAGCACAACTCCTCAACGGGGCACAGGGACACCAGACTCATTCCACCTGTGCCAAGGAAGGGTAACTTAGGACAAGTTCATGTTTGGATTACAAAAACATTTTCCTGAGCTCTATCAGAGGGCTCCAGCCAGCAATTACATTAGGAAAAAGCATCACCATCTATCTAGATGAATCCCCTCTTCTATCTTCCTGCTTTCTGACAGTGAGACCACAGTCACCGACGGCAGCTGTGAGAAATCCACCTAACAAGTTCTAACCTGATTTGGGGGCTCCATTGGTGTTGTGTTACATGATGCTACTGCACTGCAGCACCAAGTGGTCACAGGCATTCTTCACTGCTGAAGTCTCTCTGTCCTTAAAACGTGCTAAATAAGCCTCTCCTCCCCACTTGCAATGGAAGCTCTCAAGGAGCTTTCTCAAAATAAATAGGGAGTAACACTGGCCAGTCTTCCTTTTCAACACGACAGCCTCTTATATGCCATTCTTTGAGGGCAGAGGCACTAATCACTGCTTGTTTGCTTGCTTACTTGCTGTAGCAAAGCCAGTGGTCTGTAAAGCTGGTGTTTTAGGAGTGAGGTGGGAAAACCCAGAACCTCTGTAGTCCTTGACACAGTTTTAAAAAAGAACACTTGACTAGGCAGATCAATTTTTAAAGGACTGTGCACAAACAGTATATGCAAGAATGAAGAAAAGCATCCACTATCTCTAAGCTCAGTGAGCATGTCTTCCAGCTGTGTTGGGAAAAATGCCTTTACCCTCTATACAAGCCAACAAAATCCAAAAGCCAATTCCATTCATTACCTTGAGTCTATCCCCAGGGTCCTCTTTATGTCAGGATTGTCACCCTCAAAGGAACAGGGAATGTGAAATGCATGCCGACAACTGTGCCACTACCCAATACAAAACTCCCCTAGCTCCAAAGAGCTATTACCTGCAATACCATGAAAGGGGAATCTGCTAGTGGTATCCAGGCCACAAGTTGCAATGGCAGTAGTGGACCCAAACATTTTGGCTTTGAAAGGCATTCCTACCATAGCTGCTCCGCAACAGCCCTGCTATGGAAACTGCTTTTCTCACAGGCCAGTCAGAACCCCTCCCATCCATGACCCACCTACGTATACACAGGTGCCCTGGAGCTTTGCAATACAGACTGGCTGGGTAGGACAAAGACAATGACAGGACAAAGTCTCCCGTGGTATCAGAGCTAATTCCCAGACAGGAGTCTGCTGACTGTTCTAACCGAACATCTCCACATATTTGTACTTTACAATTCCCCAAAGAGGCAAGAGAATCTAGCCTATTTAGGTACCATTTCTACCAGCAAAATGAGATGTCAGTTTTCACTCTAGCATCTTGGTCTCCATTTTTAATCAGTCCCAATGTCTTCCCCAAAGGGACAATCTCCACATCCCAGTGGCACATGAACATTTTTAAACACACAGCTCGCTCAGTTTAGTGTGGGCTGCACAAATCAAACCTGAAAGGGCCCCAAGAGGGGAGAGAAAGGGGAGGGTAGAGGGGGAGAAGGAAAGGGAAGGTCTGAGGCTAAACCAGTCCTGTTATTTTTATATCCAAATTATGAAAACGAGAGAAGTGTTGAGAGAAATTGTAATTTGCTAATCATCTCTCAGGTTGATTAGTAGCAGTGTGCATGTGGGGGACAGGACACCCAGTAAACTGACCCTGGCAATGATCAGGAAACCCAAAGGCTTAGGTCTTGCACCCAGGGGCAAGCGCAGTGACAGAGAAGCATGCTTGCATTCCTAAATATATAAATATATATATCCACAAGGAAGAAGAAAATTAAAGTAAATGATATCTTAGAAAACCAAACCAAACCAACCAAACAAACCAAAAGAAAAGAAAAGAAAAAAAAAAAAAAAGGCTGGCTTGTCAGGGGTTGGGGACGAGAAGGCTCTGGTGTGTGTACTTACATAGAGGTCAGCACCGTAAAATCCGTCCTGGTAAACCACACTGCAGAAAATCCACACAAAAACAAAAAAACAAAAAACAAAAAACAAAAGAACAGAAAACACATTCCGGTTATTGAGGACGGCAGCATGCACATGCGTTTTACACAGGCAGGTGATGTATGAATCCACAACCTGGGCTTTTGGCAGGAGCAAATCAGCAAGAGAATGTGTGTGCGCACGCACGCTAGACGGCTCCAAGTCATCTTCCATGGCATGCAAAGGGGGAAGGGGTGGGCAGAAGGGGAGACAGTATGCAAAGGAGAGAGGGAGGGGAACCACCATCTTGTACAATAAAAATAGACTCAAAAAGATCTGATGTCCTGAAGAAGAGAAACAAGGGTTTAGAAACCTCCACTCTGGTTATTCTCCTGGAATGATTTTAGTTACCCCCTAAACACATGGAAACACTGGCTTCATGAAGTGGGCTTGTGAAATCGAGGAGCCCCTCAGAAGGCATCCCACAGGGGCTGGAGTCACCTATGTCAGAAGCACGTTTGAGTTGTGTATGATTACGTATTTCGAGCTTCACAGGACTGCATGACTTTGTTTCTGACATCCATACATCACCTGCTTTTACCCTGCACATTAGACATGCGATAAGATTTGGCTGATCACACAAGCATGCAAAGTATTATTATTCAGCATCTTAAAGAACCAATGCAACACCTCAGGAAAACAAGTCAATCAATTCTGATCAAAGTAAACACAGAAATGTAATTAAAAAGAAAAAACCAAAAATACCCACAATGCATTGCTTTCACAAGCAGAGATAATGAGCTAAAAAGGTTAGGTGACTGGTCCAAGGTCTGAGAATTGAAAGGTGCAGTGGGAGTCCCTGGCAGTAACAACCTATTCCGTAGCAGAGAGGAGCAACTGTGGAAGGGTTTCCATGGGATGGTGCTTTTTCTGCTTTAAGCCATAGTTTTCTTTCTCTCAGAACTTCAAGCAGGATAACTGTTAAACCAGAGCTGGGGTTCCCAAAGAGCCACTCTTACCAGAGCATGTGCTGCTATGCAGCTTGCTTTGGGGACAGGGGTTGGGGAAGGATGAGGAAGGAAGAGAGGGGATGCCCCCCACCCATTTGAGTTCAGTGTGTGCTTCATACTGAGGAATTTCCTCCTGCTTCGTCTCCTGAATAGCTCCACACAAACTCGCTCAAGGCTTTAAAAAGCATCAGCCCTACCATCTGTGTTGTCCATGACTTACCAGTAGCATTAAGGAGAAAGAAGGTATGGAGCACTAGCCTTTCTTTTGATTATCAGCTTTTTACTTATCAGATGGAAGGTGAAATGTTGCCAAGAGCCTGCCACCCCTCAGACACCCACCTGTTGTAAGGCACGCACACACAAAAAAGCCCAGCAGATCTTGCCAAAATTCTGCATGCTATTACTAAAAAAATAAAATTAAAAAAAATAATAATATTCTGTTGCAGTGTTAGCTACTGCTTGAATAATTTAGTCTTGCTGTCTTCCCCAGGAAAAGTACACTTCATTCCCAACAGACAGAGTTACTACGGTCTCCAAGAGCTTTGGGAGCAGATATGAAGATAGAGACCCTTGTTAGAGGAAGAGGGGAGCCACTTCAGCAGGGAGAAGCAGGCCATAAGATCATGTTTGTCGAAGCTAAATTTTTACAATCACATAACAAAGAATTTGGCTCCTGGGGCAGTGACTTACATTGCTGGGTTCTCTATCTAGGACCAGGAGTGTTTTAGCAGTGATACTCCACCTGCTCCTGCAGGAAAGGCAAACGCATGACAGAGGAAGTGACTGTTGGTTTACGAACAGGTTAGCAGTTTTAACAGTTATTCCAGACACAATCAGTTGGATGAATATAAGCATTACCACATTGGATCAGGCCACTGTTCCTGTAACTTGGAATCCTGTCAGCAACCCATGCTAGCATAAGCTCTCCAGAGAAAACTGCAAGGAAGACTAGTAACAGATAAGAGCGAGACTTCCTGAGTCCAACCAAGCACACATGCATCCTCTGTCTCTCCTTCATTTAGGACTTGAGAAACACCAACTGCCAGGGCTGAAATTTAGCAAGGTTCATTTATATGCCAGAACATCCGTGTTTGTGATTCTTAATGCTAGAAAAAACCTGAGAGAATTCCTTCATTTGAGAATCACAGTGACTATTCTGGTTATTAGACTGACCAGAAGCATAAAGCAGCCCAGCAAGCCCATCAAATCTCAGTGGCACCTACAAAAGGCTTACTAACTGAGCTAAAATACATTCACAAGAAAGAGAAATATGCTGGTTTTGTTTAACAGCCATCATATCATTTAGGTGTACCAACAGTTGACTTTGCTGTGGAAGGAAGGAAAAACCCACTCCCAACCCCCAAGGCTCCCTACTGCCTCACAGCTAGTCTGATCTTTACCTACTTTTGGTCCTGAGTCTGTGAATCCTCTATATATTTACACTTGTACACTAAATTACTCTTTACTATGGCAAGCCTGCTCTCCATATGGGTACTTAATGACCATGAACAAACAAATGCCCCACCTACAGTTGGAGAAATAAAACTGATCAAGCTTATTCAGGTCTGAGAGTTCTACAGTATGCAAGCTGTCTTTCAGACTTTGACTTAATCCTTACAGCTTTTAGTCTGAGGTGTAATTTGTCAGCATTTTTGTTGAGAAAGCATTGCCACCACAAATCAGGGCAATATTCCAGTACAGGTTTTACTCACACTATATATCAGGTTATAATGTCTCCTTACTTCTACTGAACACTGCCTTGGTTATGAATTGAAGGTTGAACTTGTATTCTGAGGTCAGGCTCAGGTGACCAACATCCTCTCCAATATTCTGAGCAATTGTTTTCTAAGGTATGAATAACCTTCCCTGGACAAACGTCCATGTCCATAAGTAAGTATGTACATTCCACATATGCATTAGTAAATCTTTCTTTGAGTTAATGAAATAAACGTGTAAACCATTAAGAACAATAAGATTTCTTGCACCTTCCTCTGGAGTATCTAGCACTAGACACTGTCAAAAATTACTCTAACCTAAACGGCCTTCAGGTCTGATCCAGTATGGCAATTCCAACGAGGTTTTATTAATCTGCATTCTGTATTTTTTGAGTTCTGCTAAGCTCTCAAATGCAGTGATGCTGTTAACTTTTATAATGGCCACCACCAAGGTTTGTGAAAACCAGTTCCTCCTACCTTGTTTGAGTTAATCTGCATCCTACTCTACTGTGCTCTTCCACATTACTCACTATGTCTCCATCACTCAGGTGTTGCTGACTGATCTTAAAGTGCCAGCCAGGAAGAAAGCAACATCAGGTGTCAGGAATGTGTGCCTGCCCTGACTCCATGGAGGCCAACAGTGCCCACATGGAGCTGTGGCTGTCCTACAGGTTACTGCAATATGGAACTTTTGTATTATTTCACAAGGAATCAAATTCCCTCTACGGAATGTGTTGAAGAGATTGAGTCTATGATGACAATGCACATCTGAATTATGTCATTATGTCCCGGTGGTTGGGACTGGGGACAGCTCTGGGCCATTTGTGAACCTGCCTTGCTCACTGCTGCCCCGCAGAGGTGTACTGGATAGTATGCTGCCCATGAAGACATGGAATCAGTGAGCAGGGTCAGACAAACCCAACATAATGTAAACAAACACAGTCATGAGACAGTATTTGGAAGGGATAATCATTGGAGCCCGGCCCGTATTCCAAATGGAAATAAATCCTTTATATGGGGCTCAGGCTGGATTTACATCAGAGTCCCTCCCTGTGTGCCACTCGTGACCTCTTGCTAGGAATGCTCCAGCCGTTAGTCCCTGGGACAAAGCGCACATCCCCCTTTCCCGGTGCAAGTATTCCGTACTCTGCTAGGCGGCAGCACTCCGCTCAGCTCTGCTTCTCTTACACTGCGAGGCATCTCCTAACAAAACCAGACTGGGTCATTTTTCGAGCAACAGAGAGACAAGTTGCGGGTCAGAGGCTATGGCTAGAGGATACAGAATATCAACTAGGAGCAATGGCAAAAGAGAGGTGGATCTGAAAACCCAGACGAAACACACTGTTTGGAGGCCAACGTGTTCAGACAAGAGGTTTCATTTAAAGTCGCCCAGTGAATTAAATACAAACATTGCCAGATTTGCCGGAGAGCAAAGCTGGACGAATACATGATGACTGCAGCTTGCTTCCTTGAGCTCCATTCTAAATATCAGACTGGACTCTAAAAATGAAAGGGCCACAGTAGCTCTCACCACTAAATCTGCTACAATAGAAGGTATTGCAAGCTTATTCAGCACATATCAGGCCAGCTCCTTGCACTGATGTGTGTGGCTTCCACCTCCCTTTTTAATAAATAATTAGTAATTTATTTTCTTCTTTTTAGGGGCTAGTCTAAAGGAAAAAAAGGGTCAGTCAAATTCCCTGTGTTGAAGGATTAATTTCTACTCCTATCCTTTCCATGAACATTGCCTGGAAAATACGGCAAAAGTAAAATTCTAGAGACAGATAATATGAATAAAGCATCCTCAAAATCAAAAAGAAATAAACACAAAAAAGACAGTTTGGAAGAGATTTGCTGAACTATCTGTCATTTCATCACACTTAAACAAAACCCAAACCAAACCTCACATACAGACCCAGTTTCCTATACTTCTCAACAGCAGAACACTCCTCTGTAATAGCATCTATTCCACTGCATTACTTGTGAAAAGGCAGAGGGCAAAGAATGCTAAGGCCACGCATTCACCACTGCTTCACACAACAGTCAGAACGTTGCACTTACGTTCTCCCTATATCCCAAACACTCCCAACTTTAAATTAATGGACTTGATTAATCTTTGTTTTAAACCTTTTTAAACCGTCTCCAACAAAGAAAGCAAATCCATTGTGGGTAACTGGCTCTTCTGTGTCCTACTGCTAGATGGTGAGGCATGAAGGTAATGGATAATATTCCTCATTCCTGGATATAAAAACACAAATGGAATGCAAAGAGCAGAACCTTTTTGGAAATTTTAGACCTTCTCTCTTTGCGTCCTTCTCAGCAGTGCTATAAGGCATCGGGTGAATGGATGACAAATACCTTGTAGACAAATTGAGAAGCTATGAGAAGGAACCCACCAGCGCGTGAAGCTGCTGCATGTACTGAGAATTGTTTCTGTCAAGAACTTAGTGAGTTAAAATTTAGATTTGCCCCCACTGGATGCCATTGTGTGCAGAATGCTCTGGCACTAGCGATACCCTGACTCTCACCATCCAGACAATTTTAGTTATTGTTTTGGTTAACCACTTTGACACGTTTGTGCAGAGCACTCTGCTCTCATGACCAGTGCTTACCCTGGGTAGGCAGGGATGGCCGTGGGAGGTACTGCCCGGACTGCCCCATACACTGTCCTTCCTCGGCCCCTCAGATGGGCTCCCCGAAATGCGGCTGCTGTGGTGGCTGCAGTTGGGTAGGGGAAGCCTGGAACTGCAAAGACAGACAAGGGGGAGGGTGAAAAGGATCTGAGCTTCAGCCCAGAGAACAACCATCTGCTTCAAACAAAGTGACACAATAGCTCCACAGCGGTGGGACATTTTGCATCAATCCTGCAGAGGGGCATGCTTATAACCCAGCAAGCATCCGGTACATACTTCCTGCTACACCATGGCCTTTGGGGGAAGAGGGGTTGCAGAGAGGTTTGGCATGCAAGAGGTTAATGCTTTGGCATGCCTCACCCATCACAAACAGGGTAAAAATCCCCCCGCCTTTCGATACCGCCATGCAGTCTGGTTAGAGTCCGAGAAGCGCAGAGAGTTACTATCAATATAGCAGGCGGCTCTTCCAAAACTGCAGAGGCTCTTTAAAATAATTTGTCAAGAGGCCCTTAAAATCAACCAACTTACATCAGTCTCTTCCCTCCTTTCCCCTCCCACTCTTTGCCACCCAATCCTCTGTATGTTCATTTTAAAGCCTGAAAGACAAGATAGCCCATATAACAGCAGTAGAAATTTCCCATAAAGTGCCAGTTTACTGAGAGCCCACCGTCATTTAACCAGTGTGACCAGTAACTGGCTCTGTGTATAGTGGGGCCTGCTTTATTACGTATTATGCTGGAGTAAACTGGCTTGTGACAAAATGATGTAAAACCTCAGAGGCATCTGCAAACATGTAATAAACAGATACCAAGAGGGAAGGAGTCCCAGGGCGTAAGTCCAACCCAACGTGCATCCAGGTGCATGCCACTAGGGGCCCTGCAGACTTGCTGTTTAGCAGCTTGTATAATATGTACTTTAGGGATTTGTCTGTTTGGTTTCTTTGATTTTGAAAGGGGGAAGGGGGAAGGGAATGGTCTACTCCTTACACACACCCTCCCCTTGCTCTGCAGCCTCCTCATCGCTCGGAAAGACCCATTCACCAGTACGGAAACACACTGCAGATGAACAAGTTTCAGCCACTGCACAGTATATTTTGGCTCAAGGTAAACTCATTCCCAGAGACCCATCCTTTCAAGTATATATTATACAGACTGGAGAAAAGAAGGGTAACAGGTCATCATTAACTCAAGCACAGTAATAATATAGGGGCCAATGGGGGCTACTTACTGATTAAAGGAATGTAAGTGTTAATACCCCCCCTTCCTGACAGGGGCACTGCGGCGTCATTGCCCAGCGAGACATCTGCTTGAAAGCTGGACGCTAATTTAATTTTAAAAAGAATAAAGAAAAGACAAAAACAAAAAACAAAAAACAAAATATGTAAAAAGGTTATAAAGAAACAACAGATTGAGAACATAAACAAACACCACTGCAGTTAAATGGCAGAAGTGGAAGTGTCTACTTAAGCTCTACCTGCATATAACTCAGGGCCGTACACCGCTCCAACCACAGGACTCAACTTCCAACCTGAAACAACAAAGACCGCAGTGAATGCCAAAATCTACACCAAGAGAAGGAGCGGGCAGTGTGGGTAGGGGGAACGGTCTCTTGCGTGCACCCCAGCTTCACATGCACAGCTCTTTCAAATTTCTGCTTTGCCTCAATCCCCCTTGGTGTAGATGAAGGCCAACTGCCTTTTTCTAATGTCAAATTCTAGGCACAGGTGGCTGTATCAGAGGGAACAGCCAAACATCAGCTGATGCTGCTGAGGGAATGCCAACTACCTTATATGCGTATTCACCACGAGTACCATGCCACCCTTCATGCCCTGCATGAACCCTGCTGTCAGCTCCTCCCTGCCGTCACCGGGATCACTGCGAATCCAAAAGCTCTCTAAAGCCACTGGCCCAGACCGTCATCCCAGGCAAACCAATTTAGAGCCCTAAATTATCGAAACACCATTCTGTCTTTATTTGCTAGAGATCTGCTCAAAAGCAACAGTGTCTGAATCTCCTCACTGACCAAATCACACAACTATGGCACAGAAAAGCAATTCAAGTCTATCCACTCAGTATTTTCTTCTATATTATTTTAGTACTTCCTGTCTTCTTCATGCTGCTTTTCAGGGTGAACACCTTCCCAGAGAATTGATTTTAGTATCATCTGGATAATTGGCAAGAACTGCAAATCAACACAAAACCTATAAGAGACATGCTTAAATAAGTCATTACTGGGTCAGATCTAGAAACATCTCTCTTCCCATCACCACCTTTCTACCCAGGGAGAGATGCACAGGGTGTAAAGCATCATGATCTGAGCTGGCCTCCACAAGGCATTCCTCTCAGGGGAGAGCTCAGCTGTTCAGCTAGCAATCACACAGGTATTTTTAAACAAAGCCATACCCTTCCTCTGTCTTCCTGCACTTTAACACCTCTAACCAGCCCAAAAACCGTATGACCAACTTTGTGACCTGCAGCCCATCAACACCAGATGAAGTCTGCTGGCAGAGCACCAAAGAGAGGCACAACGCACGCGCCCTCCGCAAGACCAGGCGTGCTGCTGCTGCACACCCACCCTGACAGCAAAACCTCAAGTGAGCGGTGCCACTGAAGGGACTGGGATCAACTCTCAAATTTGAAAACGCACATATGACAACTCGTCAGAATGCCTTAAGCCTGGCCTAATACGGAATACCTTTGTATAGCTTAAAGCTGGCTTTAAATTGCTGGCTGCCAAAGTGAAGTATTCCTGCCTGTTATCAGGGTTTCACAAGTCTCGGCTATGAAAGCCAAGTTTTGTTACCAAATAGCCAGATACATTTTCTGCCCTTGTTTTCAGGACAACGTAACACAGCTGCATTGCCATTTACTACAAAATCTCCTGGTTTCTTTCAGACACTGAGACTCAGAATCCCAGCTTTTCTGCCTGCCCCCATTTCCCCGGTTCTATAACCAATATAAGATCTATTTGCCAAGAGTCATGCAACAAGTCAGTAGCAGAGTCACAAACAAAATTTGTACCTTCCAACTTCTGGAGTCTTAAATTGTAATTTAAACACATTCTCACCCTAGTAACTACCTATGTACAGTTTCCTGCCTTCTTGAAGCTGTTTGGGAACATTTTCAAACCAAAAAGAATTTTTCTGCCTGTTCAGGATAAAGACTCAGATTCAAAATCTGAATCAAAGCAGCATTCAGTTCTGTCAGAAGAACGACTTTTTATGCTATATATGCCTATGCAATAAAATTACTGCACAGAGAGAAGAACCAAGATATCCCAATGAATCAGGATTCTTCATTAGCCAAACAACTTGGTCTTTCTTTATTCAGGTTCACTGGAAAATGACTGAACACAGACAGAGTCTGTAACAAAAAGCGAGCAAACAAGCAGCGCAAAGGCTCTGTTTTCTCGGCTGCTTGGGGACAGCTGTACTCTTACAGTTAGAACCTAAATTTAGATATATCCTATTGTGTATCCTAAGCTATGCTTCTGCATTCGTATTGCGGTATCTATGTGATGGCAGTAATGCCCAGGAGTACTGCATATCCCACTGTACAGCATTCAGCTTGCAGCAGTGGCAGGCACTCCACCAGTCCTTGGTTTCTTTACCAGCTTGGCCACGATGGGCATGTCACTACTCCTCTCTGTCCCCAATTCTCCATCTGTAAAACGGTATTCCTCCGTAAACGTCTACAGGTTATACTGAAGAATAATAGGGTTTATGGGGTTTTCTTGGTTCTTTTGAGTTGGTTTGGGGTTTTTTCGGTCCTGAGGAGAGGTCATGACTTTTCCCTTCTGTCTTTCTCCAAATTTTTCAGCTCATCACTAGCACAAACAGTCTTTCTTACCATTTGCATAAGGTGTGACCATCTTCTTATTGGTCATCACTCGCGCAGTGGCGTTGTTAACCTAAAAGTAAGAAAGGGGAGGGGGAGGAGAGGGAAGGAAGCATACGACATTAGGGAAAACGGTGGAAAACTCAGATACCACACACACACACACACGCACACACACTAAACTTTTCTGAGCAAAAAAAATTAAACAACTAATTTACAAGAATGCAAACTTTAAATTACTTTTAACAGTTGCCATTTAATTATAAAAATTACAGATAAACATGGCACTTTTAAATTATGCATTAAACAAAAGGCCAACGAGAGTAAAGTGCAGGTTCTCTGCCACCCTCCCACCCCTTGGTGCGTGTGCATTTTCAGCTTGCTGATCAAAAGGGTTTTCCAGGTTCTGTTTGAGAGCTGCAATGATTTCTGCTGCTCAGGGCTGGGGAACTGAACCAGGTGATGCACAAGCTGACTTGTTTCTCAAGCTCACCTTTGGGATTGGGGCCCAGCAGGCTGCTGGCAGACATACGTTTTAGATAGGAAAAAGTAGCCTGGAGTCCATCAACTTTAGATTTGAACTCACAAGGCTTGGGACTTCTGGAAAGCCACAAGGTATTTGGATGGTCTATGCTCATGGAGTTCCCTTCCATCATTTTCAATGGGTTTTTTTTCCAGATCTTTTTTTTCCTTGTCACAAATCTCACGAAGCAAAAAAGAAATACATAGCTGTAGACCTGGGTTGGGTTTTTTTTTGTTTCACTGTGCCCTCCACCCTCTTTACAGAGCTCTGCATAGTTCCAAGCAGTTTGATTGCTCAAGCAAGTGGGGTGTTACCACAGAGATGGTGCTGATAAAGAAAAGATGGACCAGTTTGGAAGCCAAGTTACTGCAGCCCTGTGTCAGACAGCCTCAAAGTTCTTGCAAGGAGGGTGAAGTCTTTATACATCATCAATTATTTATCAAAACCCATGCCAAATGGAAATTGAGGCCATGGTGAAGAAAAAAAAAAGAAAAAAAAAAGGATATAAAAATAAAAGCTGCCTCGGGCCCTTGAGACTTACGGATGGTGAGCATACACAGGGTGGGGAGTCTGGAGCTACATTTACTCTCGTTTCAGCCCCAAAACAATAGAAACATTACACATTTAAAAAGAAAGAATGGGAAACAACAATGATGAGACTGAGAGCATGCAGTTAAACACACACAGATAAAAGAAAGAAAAAAAAAATCACAATTGATTCAGAGGGTGGGGATGGGAGGAGGGAGGAGATAGGGTCTCACAGACAATCATTAAGATGGAGCGAGTGCCTGAAATCAGCTGCTACAGCAAAGTGCAACACAAGCACTTAAAGGAAAAATTGCCAGAACCGATCAGAAACCACCAGTCAGCAGAGACCAACAGCTGCATTTAACCGAGTAAAGAAATAAACTGGGGAGGGGGGGAGAGAGAAAGAAAAAGAGAGAAAACAAACAGTAACAGCTACAAACAGGTCTCAGAAAGAGAGAGCAGCAGAAAGGGGCAGGAGGGAGAGAGGAGGAAATGGGTGCATTAATAAAAACCAGCCAAACTGGAGTTCAGTAACTCTGAGTAAGATGTGCAAGGGGAAATCACCATGAAGTCAGTAATCAAACAGCTCAGACTGCTACAAAACGATATGTACATCCAAAGTCCAGGCGGCATTACTCAACAGCATCGAAAATAAAAGGGGGAGAAGGGGGAAGGAGGTGGGTGGGGACAACAAGTCAAATCACATTTCGTAGTGTTAATGTGAGATGGCAGATGGATTTTTTCTTTCTTATTTAATTTTGGTTTTTTTGTAATTTTAAGAAAAATTAAAAAAAAAAGCTTCTTCTCTAGCGCTTTTGTTTCACTTACCGCCAACTCGTACCATCGCCAGCATTGTGTATAGTTACCATGGAAAGAGTGAGTCAAGTGAAGGGCCCTAAACGCTAAACCATTGAAAAGGGAAATAAAAAAAAAAAAAAAGGCAAAATATGCAGACATCTTACTCAAAAACGGCGGCTTTTTTCTTTTAATATTTGTTCTTTTTTTTTTTTTTTAAAGAAAGAGGGAGAGAGGGAAGACGCCAGTTAGCCTTCAGCACAGTGGAACACCAAACTGGTCAACACCAGGCATGCCCAATATACAGCCATGTTAGCCAGCCAACATTAACCCTTCACTCCCCTGTGGTGAGAGCTAGAAAATTTAAGGATTAGCTTTCACCTAGCGAACTCTTGACCACAGGCAGGTCATGAAACCAGTGGTGTGTATAGCACAGCCCACTAGGGGATTCTGCCCCGTGTCCCCCTCCCACCACAGGCATCATCTCACACTTGCATGGAGGAGAACTGGCCTCAGAGGAAAGAGAGGATACTGGCCGGCCCCCTGCTTTCTTTTTTGGACACAGAGTTAGAAGTCGGACAGTACTCTTTCAGTTAGTTTTGTTCAGGCCTGGTAACAGGAAATCGGAGCCTCGCAAACTGAAGCAAAGGAAAAATCAAGACAGCAGAAGGGCAAAAATTTGGAGTGGGTGGGAAAAAAACTTAATAAAAGAAGAAAAGAAAAGAAAAAAATACCCAAAACAACAATAAAAATATTCTGTAAGGGGTGTAAACTTTTATACATTTCAGTGCAGGGAGGTGAAGGACACAGACAAAAACACACACGCACACACAAGACTGGGATCCAAATGTGAAATAAGTGAGGCAAGACACAAAAAGAAATCAAAAGAATAAATATAAAGAAGAAATTGAATTACTGAAGACATGCACCTCGATTTTACGGCCCTCTACCACGGTGCCGTGTAATTTCTCCCTGGCCCTGTCTGCATCAGCACTATTCTCGAAAGTTACGAACCCGAATCCCTGCATGCAGCGGGAGAAGGGGGGAAAACATGCACATCGTTATATATTGAAATACTGATCTCTAGGTAAATAGAGAAAAAATATCACAGTATGAAATCGACATCAGCACAACTCAGCAATAACCTCCTAGAGTCACATTGTTGGTTCATGCATGTTTCATAAATGAAAGAAATTAAATTCAATAAAATAAAGAAACTGTAATCATAATAAGAATAGAGTAATTTAAAAAAAAAAAAAAAAAGAAAACATAAAAGCAATTGAGGCCAGACCAAAAAAGAAGTACAAAGTTACTCGAGACAATTTTGTTTTGTTTTGATTGTTTGCTTAAAACACTAAACCCTGCTTCAACATAGGGAAGCTGATCAAGCCCAAACGGGGCTTCTCTCCCGTCTGATTAACACACACATTTTGTAGGACCCCCCGCCCCCAGACACGGTACAGGACATCAACACTGAGCAGCACTTCGTTCTCTTGAGAAACTGCTACAAGAGCGAGCAGCGATCTGAGTGGCACCAGGAATTCTGCGAAGCTTTGGGCAAATCAAACACTGAACCTTGCTTTTCCCACCTGCAAAATGGAGACAATAATAATTACCTACCTTGGAAAGCTGTTGAGAGGAAGGGCTGTTTGTAAAGCATCACCTGTAAGCTCTTCAGGGCACAGCTCGTGTCTACTCCTATGCCTGTAACTTCCCTAATAGAGCACGGGGCCCTGAAAGTAAGCAGGGCTTCTAGGTAGCACCATCAAAGAAACATTACTTAACATGAAGATTTAGAGCACCACGTATTCTAGTTTCAGACTTTTCCTATCTATGAGTACTGCATTGGACTTGAGTGCAAATCTGAATGGCTAAATATCAATTCATTGGTAAAGGCAGGTTTTGTCCAACACTCCTGACCTATGGCTACCTTTCTCCCACCCTGCTACCCATCTTACTTGCCTTTGTTCTGAGATGGCAATCTCTGCGCTGTGGATAGTAACAAGTCTCTGCACAGTTCGACCATGACGTTTGAGAAAAATTGACATGCCCTGCTTGGAGCAACCACAAAGGCTGGAGGACTACTAAATGTCCTTTTAGTAAGATGAATTTAGGTTTACCACATCCACGAAAGCACGTGCCATGAGCCTGTCCTACACGGCTGCTGCCACCAACTCATGCAGTCACGTAACAGGGCAGGGTAAGAGATCATGCTTTCTTCCACAGAGATGAGTACACTGACATTAAAACAGAGCCAATGCGACTAAATTAACTAGGATTTTAACTAGTAACAAATAGTATCTTACTACAGACAACTGTGATGAGGTATTCTTTGTGCCATTACAGAGAGCGGGGCCAAACAAAAAACTCTGTTGATTTCTGGGTTTAGGATATCTTAAGAACAGGAGAAGAGTAACAGGCTCCCACAGCTTTGTATAAAGCAAATACTGGGTTAATGTACAGAGAATAATTTCTGCTGGCTCCAATACCCTCAGGAGCAGGAAGAGCACAGCTTCCATTTGATGCAATGGAAACTCTTGATATTAACTGTAGAGTGAGGTGATGTCAGATTCTACAGGTACGCCTTGTGGGGAAAATGGCATGCATACCCCATGCAGCTTGGGGCTGATGCGTATGGACTGGACTCCCCCAAAATAGCACTTGACTTCTAAGCACTGTTAGAAACAAGACACAAGCAAGCCATCACTCTTCAAGTGCTTTTTGAAGTACAATACTAATCTTAAAAAGCCCAAGCTGTTTGCACATGCTGGTCTGTATCACCCACAGCTAGGTTTCCAGCACAGAACTGTTACACATTTGTAAAATGCAGCTTGGTTTTTTTTTTCCTTTTTCTTTTTTCCCCCTGAACAGTAATAATAAAAGAACTTGTCCAAGTGCTGCAAAGTTGAGATCAACAACAGCGCTCCCCTTTGGGCTCCAACCCAATAATCTAAAGCTTCAGATAATTTCATATCTCCAGCTATAAATAAAAAGCCACATAAATAACAAACTGATGCCTTTTTAAGAACAGTATAAAAGTTTTCTATTTAAATGAATTAAAACTGGAGCTACAAGAGATCAGGGCTAACAAAACAGCCCAACCACACATAACTGAAGTACATTGCAGGGAACTGGGGTGGGGGTATGTGTGCAGGGGGGTGTAATAGCAAAGCTGATTACGAAGGACGGGGTGTCGTGTCTGCTTCAAAGAACCCCTACAGAGAAAGGCAAGACTGAGGAATAGATCAACACCTTTCCCTCTGGTTCTATATAATGCGAAAAAGCATCTTTAAAAGGTTGGGGGAGGAGAGGAGGTAAAGGCTGCAAGAGGAATCTCTATTTCCCTCTTCTTTTCTTACATTAAAATTTCTGTTTGTTCTAGACAAGCCTGTGGAGACCGAATGAAATTTATGTCTTCAGTGATGATATGAACTGAAAGCTGGAGAGCAGAGGGAAGGTAATTTTTTAGACGTTAATCTGTGCAGGCTGGAACCAAACTAAGTCAATTCTAATTCACATTTGTTTGCAATTAGTGAAGTCTGTACGGGATTTTTAAAAAAAACACATTATCATTAAAAATCTTTAAACTGATTAGGAATTTTAAATATTTTAAATAAATTAACTCAAGGTAGAGTACAATCCACATGCAGACTATATGAAAATAATTAACAATGTGAATTAAAACAGAACTAATCTGATTCTGAGCAACATAACTAATTAACCACATTTTTTGTTTTATTGGCAGATCAGTTCGTAGCTTGTGCAACTCTCTTTGCTGAGAGCCATTTAATGTCAGTGCCGAATTAACGCTTTACATAGTTGGTTATGGCAGAGTCAGCACTTGTGCCCTCTTGGTTTGTCATCTTAATGCATCTGAGACATTCAAATTTGCATCAGAAAAAATAGGTGAGCCATACTTGACATTTTTGCTATTTCTAAGTTTTAAAACTAGCAATTATATGTACATATTTTTCAAGTGGGAGAGAAAATAGCACACACATATAATTTTAATTCCTTCTCACAGATGACCTGTAAAGAATAGGGATTAATTTGTACCTAAATATATATATACACACACACCTCAAACAATTCTCAGATTTCCCGCCCAAGGTTATCTTGCCCTTG
>VZTU01025579.1:366409-396226 GCA_013400835.1 Zapornia atra
AAAAAAAGAGAAAGAAAAAGGTGACAGATGTCCAATATTTACTAGCTTAGCTTTACAGAAGGTCCTGGTTTGCTCCACAGTAGTAGGTATGGAGCCAGAGGAAGGGAAGATACAACCCTGGGTAAAAAAAAAGACTTAAGGTTTCTCAAATTTAGCTTATATAACTTGGGTTAAATAAGGCTTACATGGTAACAAGGATGAAATTTTCAACAATTCCCCTCCATCAGCAACTGCCAGGAACTCCTCCCAAGCAGAAAATAAGTTGAAGCCTCAGTGTACCCAGAGAACACTAAATAACCCCAGCAAACATTTTTAGGACCAGTAAGTAATTTGCAGTGCCAGACTAACCCCTTTTTACCCACAGGTTTATTCAAAGGGCCTGAAGAGACCGAGTAACTGCCACCCTTTTAGTCTGGCCTCAGACTCTGCAATAAATAACAAGCAACATGATGAGCAGTGAAAAAAAATAATAAATGTATATATATAGTATTTGAACGTTTCCATCTCTGAAGAATGAGAAAGAAAATTTACCATGTAACCGTAAAGGGAGAAATCAAAAGCAGACGGTTCTCCTGGGTGTGGCCAGAACACAGAAATTAAACAAAAAACAACAACAAAAAAAGTAAAATAAAAAATAAAATAAAAAAAGAAAAGAAAAGAAAACCAAAGGAAACTAAACAGAGCCCCTTGAAATCCATGCATTGTTAACCCTTCATTTGTCACGGTGTTTAGACCAGTCACCTCAGCAGCAGCATCTTTGCCTTGTACCGCTGGAGCATGCAGCCCGCAACCGGCCCTGCCGGCATCTGCTGCTCTGCTCCTTTTAACCAAGTTTTGGTTTTTTCTTTTCTTTCCCTCCCCTCCCTCCCTCCCCCCANNNNCTCCCCCCCTCCCCCCCCCCCCCATTTCAACCATAAACAAACTTTCAGGAGCCTGACAAAATGGCCAAGGAGACAGCAGTCTGGGCTACCTGTTTCCAAGGCATTTGGAGTGAGTCGGAGGGTTTCAGCTATAATCCACCTGAGATGAGCGGGACTGAGATGAGCAGGACAGAGGCTCAGCATGAAATTCAGAAACACGCTGTGGAAGTTACACACACCAACAAGCACTTTAAATTGGTGAAGGAATCAGCGTTAGCCAAGGTGCCACCATTTCAGCTACTCTTCTATCTCCTCCCTGCCTCCGTGCCGCACTCCGAGAGCATTAGGGCGCATAGGTGTGAAGCACCTGTCCGTGTACTTGCCCAATCTGGTGAACCATGTGCAGAAATTAATATGGCTAAAACCTCATAGATGTATCTTGAAAAAAAACCCAAATCCCAACCTGCAGGGTTATTTTTAAGCTGGATCATTTCCCCAGTCCACCTTGTTGTGTTGCTCCACTTGCAAAACCAAGGAAGGGGCAGAGGATGGGAAGGAAGAGAGGGAGCCTGGTCAGGGCTGCTGTGCTGTGAGGGCTTGGGGCTTCAGGGCAGTGCCAGCCAACTTGGGTCAGGGGCTTCACAGCCTCATGCTATCTGTGGCTGTGTGCTCCTCCTCCCCCTCTCCTCCACTGATCATGGAATTTACTGTATGCTCTGAGAGTTCAACTAGTTAAACTGTGAGAAGACAAGCTAATTTTTCTCTCTCCCTGGTTCATCAGGGGTTTTTTTGCTAATTTAGCACCCTGGATTCAACTCCCCACACAGCGAAAGGCGCACTACTGGGAAGGCACTCCCACAAGAGCAATAAATCAGCTTATACGATCAAGCTGTCAAATTCAGTCTTAATTATCCAAGTTTAAATAAACCAGTTCAGTGTATGGCTTAATTTAACTCATTAGTTTAGTACTGCAGAGCTGAAGGCATAAACCTGCACTTCACTGAACTAGGACAAAGGGACACAGGTCATGTCTCCTTCATGCCACTGGCCTTACAAAACGACTGGTGATCTGAGAAAGCAACGCTGGTTGGTGGTTCTTGATTTATTATTAAGCCTCTTTGTGTTAATAACACTGTTTGTATTTCTGGCTTAACTGACTCTATCTGAATAAAAATTATAAAAATAGAATATAAATGAAAACAAGACCTCTAGTTTATGTAGTGAGGGGTGGTATCTATTTCACTGAGTGGAAAATTAAATCCAGAACCAGAGTGCCTCACTCAAAGCACCTGATCTGTTCAAAGAAGAAATAAATGCCCATGGCAAACATACAGTCTCTTAAGCACAGGTGCCAAACCTACATTCATATTTTTATCTTAACCTGCAGTTAACAGCAAACATTAAAGGTGTTTCCACACAGGTTTCTGCACAAGGTAGCACAGGTTCACTAACAGAACTCCACTCACCAACACATTTAATTTTTTTAGGAAGACAAGATGTAAGCTACTAATCAACCAATTTTTTAATTAAATATGAAGCACCTCTAGACCCTTCAGTCCTATACAAGAGCTTGGGAGATCTGGGTCTCCCAAATGGAGGCATCAAGGGACAAATCTGCACTATCCTGAAACCATGAGCTTGTAATCTGCACTAACATGAACTCTTACCATTTAAAATAATCTAAAATGCTCCCTCTTCAGCCAAGATTTTGTTGTGTGCTTACACACTCTTGGTCTCTGAATGTCATTGAGGGCACATCTTGGAACGTTACACGGTACGCAGCTGATGAGCAAAGAGCTTGGATCCCCTTCCCCTGCAGCTTTATGAATGCCACAGGGTACTCGTTACGCAGGCTGACTGCATTAATTCTGCAAATATGTCCACTTGTTCGGTTCAGCACAATAGTGCCAAAATACGCATCTCTAGAGGATGTATCTCCACTAATAAAAGGAGCAGGAATCCTTTCTTGCCACTTCCTCTGGAGGTGTTTTATTCACGGTCCAGTAAAGTGCATGGTAAACTGCAACCATGAGCAGAATGCTATTTAAAGGCACTTACACGGGTCAGAAGTAGAAATGCAGTGGTAAACAGGATAAATGAAACAGCTAGTCTCCTGTAAGCAAGCAAAACCCCAAACACATCAAGGGAAGACTGATGTCATTCTATTAAACAAGAATAAAACACAATGAAATTCAGGGGATGTATAAAGTTTGTATCTTGTTTCTCATACGTAGCAAAGCAATATCAGTGTGAAGTCTACCAGGGCCCATATAATCCTACTAAACAGATTGAATCTGGGCAGAAATTGAGTTAGGAAACAGGAATTCACATTGCTTTGAGAGAAGAATCAGCAGAGCTAATTATTAACTGCCTCCTACTCTGCTGTGATACAGAAAGTCAACAATAACATTTCCTAAGCCAAATGCAAGAACCTGAAGTGTGAGGTGGCTGTGATGGACACACGCTGCTCTCTATTTGGTCACCAAACTTACAAAATACAGAGAGATCCTGAAGATGCAGCCAATTTGATATAGTTCCCTCAGGCTGTCAAAGAAAACTGCCTGGTCATCTCAGGTGGATTCAAAAGTAAGAACATGAACCACAGACATCCTCCAGTCCCTCCTACCAACCATCATGGGAGAGATCTCCTGCCACAGCTTGGCAGGGACAAAGCGCTGCTCAACCCCAGCATACACAGGAAGGGGGTGAACCCAGGGCAGTTTGGGAGTAACCACTGTACCCCTTAAATATTTACAAAACATACAGACAAAACTCTACAACCCTTAGGAACCCAGGGAAGGGAAAGGAGCATTGAGAACACAGCACAAGGCAGGCAGCAGGAGCATCTGCTTTCGGATTCCCAAGAGAGGAAGAGAAGAAGAGAGAGAGGTTTCATATCATTAGATTAGAATGGAAACCATAGGGCAGGAAAATGCATTCAGATTTTTTTTTCCCTGAGGTGGAGGAAGAACCCAAGAGTGAGTGAGTGGCCTCCAGAAAGATCCATTTCCTTTGCTTCACCATCAGATCACCAAACTGTTGTTTTTCCATTGTTACGTGAATACCAGGTGCTTCGTGCAGCTACACCCCACTCAAACACTGGGGCCTCCCATTTTCATGCTAAGCAGGAATAATCTTGCATTCTTTTTAAAACAGAAATTATTTTGGGGAGAGAAGGATGCAAAGATACCACAAAATGACTCTTTGGGTGTTTTCTCATTCTGTTCAGATTCTGCCCCATCCCTCAATACAGGCTTATCAGTTTTGCAACCACTTTTTGCTGTAAGATGACAAAAAGCAGTAGAAAACCACATGGTCAAGGACTGAATGAGTATCTCTTTGAATCACTTTCTTTTTTCATAACTTTATTACAAAATTCATCAAGGAACTCTTCAGCAATAACATTTTTGTTTTAGCTGAAAACCAGAAGCTTGAGCTTTAATGACTGCACAAGAAGGTGCTTTTCGTAGTCATAAATCAAGTCTTCACAGAAAGCCTCCAATGTTAGTGTTGCCTACGAGGGAAAGGGCAGCCGTGGGCGTTTAATACAGGGCTGCATGGATGGGAGAGAGAGTGAAGTTCATGTGTAGAGAAGAAAACACTGTTCTGGAAAGCTCAGGCAGTGGGGGATGAAGGATAGAGCTCACCACTTTGCCAGGCCAGTTATTTTTGTTCTTTCTTTCTTTTGCAATTACATCCAAACAAGTAGGGATTTGATAGAGGCCAGAGGCTATTCCCAAAGCCAAATAGAAATCACTAAAATCAAGCCTAATTCACAGACAGCTCTGGCCTATAAATATCACAAGAACAGCAGAGCGCAGACTAACTATTTACAAACTCAGCATAGCTGATTATTTTGGTAAAGCTTATAGAGTTCTATCCACACAGAGAAGTAAAACTCTCTGACTAAGCCATATAGACATTTACTTCTTCAGACTGTCTTATTTAAAAAAAACCCCAAACCAAACCTAAAACACCCACAAAACCAAAACCACAATATTAATGACAAACAAAGGATGGGAAAAGGGCTAATGCTCAGTTCTTTTGTATGCAGATCAAATGCTTTCTGATTTCCAGCTAATACAGAGGCTGAAGAATTTCCGAATGCATCCTGGGTAGTGTGGGTGGTAATTTGCAGAGGGCTCTGAACATGAACATACCCCCGGATATATGTTGAAGCAAAGAGGCCACCTTAAGACTGTGAACCTCAAATCCAAGCAAAAGGCATAGACTCTAAACCAAAACTGCTTAGCTGAATTGCTACTTCAAAATCTCTTGTGTGCATGCACACATGTGCACACACGTGTGTGAGGGGAGGAGGGAAATTTTGTTTTAATTGAAAATGGGAATCTTAGCATTGATTAAGTCAAGCAGAGTATAGACATGCACTGTGCAAGCTTCCCCCATAGAGCTTTGGCAATGCACCTCGCTCCTGACCTGCAAAACTCCCTGCTATTCCAGTGCTGAACCTCCTGGGCAGAGAGAGAATCACATCAATTTGTCATTGTGGTGATACTGGTTACGTGATGAGAACCAATTGCCAATTAGGACAAAGATCACTGAATCTCTCTGCAGCTGACCTGAGCAACATTTGAAATCTCATCTCCAGAGAAATAAATTACCATTAACCCTCAACAAAACCTCCCTCTTAATGTATCTGTAAGATGAAAATAGGTGTGTGAATGCCAATTCAGTGGAGAGAGGTCCACATGGGACAGGGCAAGTGGAATGAGAATGCTTATATTAAGCATCAAATATCTCAAACATGAAAGGTCAGTATCTCAGAAGTGCCGAGTAAATCTGCAAAATAGAGTAAATAAAAACCTTTCATATATGAGGTAACACCTTTTTTCTATAGAAGTATTTTAATACAACAACGATGAGGGAGGTGGGTGGGGTGGGTAGGTTAGCCTTTGTTCTTACAGTCTACCATCACCCAAAGGTGTTTTACCTTATTCTGCCTTCCCCACAGGGCACCCATTGCTAGCGCAACGGGAATGGGTATGAAGGCTCAAGTGACTGACTCCCTGTTTGTTCAAAAGGCTGGGGAACCTGATCCCACATTCCAGGCAGGAACGTCTAGGAACATTTGGACATGCTGCCCAGAAATGACCGTGCTCAGAGTCTGGAGTCAGAGGGAACAGGAGACAGTCCCCAAAATAGCTTTTCCCTTCCCCCATCACACTAATTCCTGCTGATCTCTACAGAGTATATTCTCTAGGCAATGAACTGCCTTTTACTCTGCAATCAAAACAAAAGAAGCGGGTACAGAAACAGGACTTACCTTCGAGCCACGCTCATTAAAGATTATCTCTACATCAAGGATTTTGCCGAATTGCTGCAGAGAGACAAGGGGATACAAAAAAAATAATTTATTTATGGCAGTCCATTTTCCCTACCTTTTTGGGGCTGGCTTAGTGCAAGAAGTGAGAATATTTCCATGGCTAGCATACAGGCTAAGGCATAAAATCCCTGTGACATGACCCAGTTCTCTCAGGTTACGACATGCGGATTCTCTTGGTCAGAGAGCCCAGGTTTTCTCACTAAAGTCTAAAGGAAGACAAACAATCTCCAGAAGAGTTTCTTGTTCCCCTTTTCATCTAAACAATTCTTTCTTACCTCATTCTACTACTTAATCTAAGACATGGTCATATGATTTCGTCTCAGACATCTAACAATGTTTCTCAAATGCAATTCAGTATTTTATCTTCCTCTTGAAGTGGCTATCGCAATGAGAAACTTAACCGTGATGATGTTTCTCCAGAGGGATAATCACATAAGACTCCTAACCTCAGGGATTCCTCACCCTGAATCTCCTTTCCTCCCTCTCCCTTTATTTTCCAAAACTCCCAAGCCTTCAAAAGAATTGATGGCAGATTCAGAAACCACAAATATGGCCAAATCCCAACTGTTTGTTTTTCTGAAAGAAATCATTCAGCTTCAACCTCTGACGTACATCAGGCTGCTCATAACCCATGCAGGTTTTATCACATTCAGTACAATTCTGACCAATGCCTCAGCCTGGAGACCCCAATGAAAACAGGCCCCCACTGCTCTATGCTGCTTCAACAACTGGTTAGAGTTCCCTACTTAGCACAGAGCAGAAGTGGGAAACAAGAGCTACCAGATAGAAAGGAGATTTACCACACTCTGTGGAACCATAGATAGGTCATACATTTAATCTCAAAATATTTTTACTGAATCAGCCAGATTCAATATAGTAGCCTACAGGTGAAAGTACCACCACATGAACAGAGACGTGCAACCCTCTGTCCTTTAGAAGTGCAAACATCTTTCCAAAGGGGAGGCCTGCACTCCAGAAAGACAGATGTAAGATCTCATTTTCAGGAGCAAACATACAGAGCAGACTTCATTCTAGAGACACATACTGGGCTCATACAAATGCTGTGTTTGAGCATTTTTCCTACCCCGTTATTTATGAACGTGACCATCAACACAGTTTTGATTTCACTGCTTGAAGAAGATTTAAACACAGCAGCAGACGAAGGAAGGGTCAACAAGAAAAGAAAGATTGGTTTCACAGTTCAGAAAGATGATGAACACAGCCTCTGGGCACTTGGACCCACTCACTTTCCACAGTGCTCTTAATATACTATTTGCCTTCCCTTCCCCCCCTTTCTTTTATAAATTAGCATCTCCATTCTGAGACAAATTGTTATAATGCTTGTTTGTGGGTGCCCTGCTAGAAAGACTTGTGGCCAGATTTGCAAATGTGAAACATTTACAGCAGTGAGCTGGATGGCTGCGGAGAAGCTCTGAATATGTAAAGCAATAAAAAGCTATTAAGTCCCTTGAACAAGTATTCCACAACTGCCTTTAAGCAAACAAAACGCTTCCAACAATTTTAGCTATAGTTGCTGTCTGCTTCCGTTCTCCATTCTTAAAAAGGAGATAGTTGTATTCTTTTACAAATGTTAGTTCACAGATGTTGTTTTTACTATTCTATTGTTTAAGGACAATACTTGATCTTCTATTCATCCCAAGAACAATTGAATTCACAATATCCCACGTTGCATGAAGTTTGAATAATGCTAATGTAAACATGCATCTTCCTTGAAACCTCAACATCTCAACAGCCAAGGCTTGATCCATGCTGGATCCTCTTTTGACCACTGCTGTGCCAATCACAGCTAAAATGCATTTTCTATTTCTATCCCACGCTTGGTGTGGGCTTGTCTATAAAGGAGATTAGCCGTTGATTGCTTTTTGTTGTCTTTGTTGTATATGGCTTGGGCACTGCCATGAAAGAAATCAGTCATGATTGCTTTCTTCGTAGACTATTTCGGTGTCGTTACATGACAGGGGCTGAACCAATTTAACAGCTCGCGGCTGCTGAAGGGCTGTCCCTGCTCCCTTGGTCCTTCCTTGTCTGGTCTCCCCAGCTTCCTAAAGCCGGCCCCAGTTTTCATTCTCACCTGTAGATAGACTGATACCGTTCACCAATCCTGCAGAAAAAAAAAAGAGCCCAACAAAAGGAATAAATACAACAAGGGGTTTTGATGATTTATTGAGCTGAATTGGCTCAAAGGGTCAGGTGAGTGTTAGGAGCAAAAAGGAGAAGGAAGCAGCCTACCCTGCCCCAAGAGGATGGTCTGTCCCTGACAGATCGGTTCAGCTGCCTAGCCTTGCCACGCTGAAACAGCTGGGCTCTCAATAAATGCAAATACCAAAATGATTTTCAGACTCTTCAAAGCCATTAAAAAAAAAAAATCACCATTTTCTACCTCATTAGAATCATCTTGAAAGAGAACAAACTGTGCAGCTTCTGGTGCACAATTATGCCATGCCATCTTCCCCTTTCTCCACACCCAGCTGGGCTTGGATCCTTGGGTATGACTGCCATCACTGCCTGCCAGCCGCGTTCAGCTGAGCTCACTGCGCGGGGTTTCAGCACCGACAGGAAATCCTGTCTTGTGTGTTTAATGTCTTGTGGCTGACAAAAAGCTGGCACTGGTGCTGGATACAAGTGGGATGACTTAGCTCCAGGAGAAGCAGCAGGGCTGCGTTCCTGCCCTGGAGACGATGGAGGTACATTGTTACCTGGTTAACAGACTTAAGATCACCACATCCTGCAGTTGCAACAAGCGCACAATTGACGTCTTCTGCATGCATTGGGCTACATCTACCCACGCAAACTGCCCCCAACCCCCTTTCTACCTAGGAGCTGTGGGGGTTTGAAGAAGCAGAAGGGAAGAACCTGCTTGGGAGAAGAGGAATGGAGACAACAGGAGCTAACTGCTGAACTGAGGCTTGCTGGGGAGGGTTTTCCTGCTCTGTGAAATTCTGTGGAAGAAAGCAGCATAGTTGTGATGTAGGAGGACACATGCTGGACTCCTCAAACTCTGTTGCAACCATTGCCACAGATGCTCTGACAGCTACGAACACCATGGCTCTTTTCCTCACTGCTGCAACGGTTACAGCAGGCCCAGCACTGGAGGCACTTTTTTTTTTTTTGGTAGTGTGCCAGAGTTTTCCTGAAGAACCAAAGCAGGGAAAAAGAACTAGTTCATTTTAACAGTTTATATCCCCTTCAAAGCTGAATCTAATTTAGCAGAACATAAAAAGGCACTTTGTTCTCTGATAGTGCTTCCCCTAACAAATGTCAACAGCCTACTGCAAACAATGGAAGTTTAAGAGCTCCTTCGCAAAAGGTCACAATTTTTGTATGGAAAATGCTAGGCTGTCTAAATAAAAGGGTCAACACTAAATGCCCCCATAGTCATTTTTAAAAATATCATGTATACAGGCATGTTTGTATTTTCCAGCAGACAGAGGGTCTGGCCAAATAAAACAAGATCCATGCTTAGGTCATCCATGAGGACTAGCCCTACAATCCCTAACCCTGAAGACATGAATCACTGTTCTCCCAGACCTGATTCGTTCACTCAATGATTACCAAGAGCTTCTACTTACAACCCTGCAGTAGAGGAGGGAAAAAATCCTCAGCGGAGTTCAGCCTCTGTAGAAGACATTGCAGGACTACACATCTCCAATGCTCCTGACCGTGACTTAAAAAGCTTACAATGTGACCAAGAAGCCAGCATTCCCCTTCAGTCAGGTTGTGCAAGAAGCCTCCTCCATGAACGGCTCGTGCACACGCCATATGACAGATAAATACACACACACTTCCAGTCACGGAAGCTACAGCATATTGTTCTTAGTCCTCTGTTCCTTGGGGTGACCTTGAATCAGCTTTCAGCTATTCTTCTGTAAAGCAGGCAAATGAGAACCTTCTCTTCTACAATAGTAGCAGGAACTGTTGGAAATAGCGGTTTTAAGAGACATAAAGACATTAACAGACATCAGCTATGACTAGAACCCAATTTTCTTGCTTGAACATGATGTACCTTATCACAATTGCAAGGGCATTGCGCTAGGAAAGGTATACGCATGCTGTGCGTTTCCTTCTACCTGGATGACATGAAGGCAGCAGATTTTTCCAGCAGAGGCCATAACTACATTACATATAATAAATTTGAGAGTTCTGGCACCAGAAAGCTTTTGCCTTCCAAGGCACTGACAGTTTGGTAGGGGCCCTCTTGTATGCTCTGTTCCAGCTGGCCCTGCCTCCTCTCCCTGTCTAGAGCTTTCAAAATCAGCTCCAAAACGTGCCAGACAAATAACTTAACCCTAAGGATGCAGACATCAGGGAGTAGAAGGCATATTCTCCAGAAATCACTGAACAACTAAAGGTAATGTGAGGCACCATTTGACAACCTCACATCCCTAGAAGAGAATGCTGTATGCCCAAGCAGTTTTGCGCTGGCCCTACAAAATTCACTTAGAGATGAGTGCAGTGAACTATCTAAACCTTGCAGGTGTCAAACAGTCCATCCTCAAAGACGGTTGAGATAAAAAATAGCCAGGAAGCCAACCTGCTGTACAGGAAACCTTAACAGGTCCCTCAGGCTTGAGGTACGTGAGCAAGAGTGTTTCATGTGCATGGATAGGTGCATGCTGCAGAGAGCATCCTTCCCCCAGCTCTCAGCTCCATGGGATATATTGAATTTCAGCTGAGAACAGCTGTCTCCATTGTAGCATGTATGTCAGTAATACTACCAGTATGGGAACTTCCTCATCTAAAGCTGGCTTGCATCTCTTCAGAAACAGTGTGGCTAATCCTGCTACAGCCAACCCTGTTGAGCCAAGCTAGGCCAGTCTGCTTTGCTGAGAGGAAGATTGAAGCACCAAGGATTAATAAACCAAAGCACTACCTCAGCTGACCAACTGAATAGACAATAAACAAGCACCAAGCCCTTGCTAGGGTTGACCTGCTGCCCAACAAAACACATGTTTTCTAATAAACTACACTTTAGAAGAAAGCCACACAAAGAACACATATTTCTAGCAGGATTTACAGACAACAGTCATCCCAGTAAACAGTGATGAGGAACATAGTTTCTCAGTCATTTGTTGCCTTCTGACACACAAATAAAAGGTTTTCACACAAAACAGCGTGATGGGGGTGAACAGTACCACATGGTACCCTTTCAGAGATCTTAACACCAGGCCAGCTTCATGTCTACACTTCCAGCTGCTTGTTCCTGCCCTGTGCCATCCCCAAGAGGTGTGACTGCACTGCAACCTGGTACTGTTGCCATGGAAAAGGTACTTGGACCCATGCCCACAAAAGCAGCATACATTCAAAACTCCATTTGAGAGGACTCAGATGTGCCAACTGAATCCATACACAACTGGGTTAGTTATAGAAGACAACTCCATGTAATTTTACACACAGGCTTTTATGTAAGTAAATCCAGCTACAGCATTACACTGTTTTCTAAATGACATTCAGCCCAGTCTCACTGCAGACTCTTCTGTAACTCACATAGAAACCTAAACAAGTCTTAGACAAATGTATGATCCAGTCATCGCTGCCTTCCACCAGATAGATGGTCACTACACAAGTCTGTGTGTTCTGTGGCATCAGCACACAGCTTCCACAGAGCACAACTGACAGCACAGTGGCCACTGACAGCTGCAGTGGCACAAGCACCCTTGCCCAGAAGCACCATGGTCCCCAGCGTAGCCATACAAGCGGGATGCTCAACAAGCACTGAGTGCAAGAGGCCTTTGCAAAAGGTGATTCCTCACAAAGGATTTGTGATTTGTCACAAAGAGGCCACCTTGTGCCTGAATGTTTGTTCTCCAACACCAGCATGTAGGACTCGTTACACATGACTGGTGGCCAGTGCTACTTGGACATGGGAAAAAAAAAAATTGTGGTCAGTACTGTTCAGAGGTGAAAAAACCTAAAATACATCTTGATATCCACAAGACAGGATTTCCTCCTTCAGATATCCAGCCCACTCAGAAAGCAGAGCCCCTTTCTGCAGCTCTCCTACTGCTGTACTTCAGGCCTTGACTGCATCAACACCTGCAGGTCTGAGCTGCTTGGTCTGTCACATTATGTACCTACTTCACACTTAACGAGTAGCTTTCTGCCGTTGCCAAAACTTGTGTGTCATGAATTAATCGCATATTTAAATTCATTTACTGGCAAATACAGACTTAAAAAGAGCTGTAGTCTAGCTTGTTATTGCTGTAGCCCCAGACCAAAGGCTCATGAAGGTGTTTTGCACTCTTGACACCAGAATGAAGCTGGATGAGAAATTGTATCCGCCGAGATATTTTAGGAAGTGCAAAGTGCCAAAATGTTTCCCCAGAGGCCAAGATCGAAGGCTACAAGAGCTTCCAAAAATATCTCAGCTCCCAGAGCTGTGCTGCTCAGGTCATGCAAAGTGATGGTCTACCACAAACACAAAGAACCTCTCAGTAGAAGTATTTATTATGCTTAGAGAAGGAAAAGGTTAACAACATTACCTGCCTTAAAATCCAACGTTAAAAAACCAAGTAGCTACTATTCTGTCGCATTTAATAAATGAAGTTGTTAATAATTTCATTAATTGAAAGTTATTACAGGTGACAGAATGGTCACCTTTATATGAAACAGCTATGCATTATTACTGCTGCAGCTGATAGCACACAAAACCTGCTTATCAACTGGACCAATGATTTTTCCACCAGAAACAGTTAACAGCCTACAAGTAGTAGCCATGGAGTGAGCATGCTTTAAAAAAGACAGTATCTCCATCTGAAGCCAGAGCATGAGAAAATTCACACTCTGTACTGTGCTATTCCACCTTCACCTGCAATCATCATCAACATAGTGGAAGATAAAAATAAGGACTATCTCCTTTTTTTAAAAATAGCGGAAGATTCTTGAGCAAAGTTCATTTCATCACAGAATGGATGTTTCTCAGAATTTACTAAGTTGTCACACTCTGGCTCTCACAATAGGTGACAAGGATTTAGAGCACTGACGCCGGTATGAACTGCCAAAACAATCCACTTTGCTTGGTTTTGTGGAGGAAATTAATGATTCCGTTTGAGAACAGATGGATTTTCCTATTGCTGACAGTCCAACCTGGCCTCCATCTAACCCCGGAGACCCAGAAGTCTATCTGACTCTGAAGTCCAGAACTATACAGAGTATCCCAGCCAGTCTTATATTGGGATGAAAACTCCTCCTTGAAGCATAGGAGGGAAGGACTGAAGCTATCAGCCATGAGGTACAAGCACAGACACTATCACATCACGTAGTTGACAGGACTGGAACCATATTGAGGGAAATATGAACTTATCTTCTGCATGCATAGTCCAGTAAGGAAGGGAAAAGGCTACCAGAGGTTAAGGAGAAGGCTGCTACCATTGTGTCTGAGTCCTTACATTAGCCAAAGAATGTCCTTCAGAAACCTGACAGTAAGATTCTGAAGACAGTTGCTAACTATTTTTAAACACTGATGGCAACTATTCTACTCCCTGCTAAGTTAATCCATTGTTTGAATTAGCCTAAATGACTATGAATTTTTCTCTTATTTCAAGGTTAATTGTGTTAAATCTCAGCTTCCGACTGGAAAATCTTATTATGAGTGTAAACAAGACCTAAACCCCTTATTAGCAGGTATCATCCATGCATAAGCACCTGTACAGAACAGATTTGTCATCTCCCAACCTCTCTTTAGTAAGCTGAGTACGTCATGCACCCAACACCTTATACAGTTAAAAAGCTACTCATCTTCCAAGCCCTAGATTATCTTTTCGGCTTTAAACTGATCTCAGATTTGCAGATCTCTGAAAAATTATGCAGTCACAGTCTTTTCAACTTTCAACATGAGCAAGATCACACTCCTCCTTCAACCCATTACCCCCGTTTGCATTGTTGAAGCAACTATCTTCAACGACCACTAGTACTCTCCCAAATCAGTGTTTTCCATCCTGGAAGTACAGCCTGGTTCCCACATACTCAGTGTTCTGCACTGAACTGCATCAAACACAGTTTTACTGGATTTATCATCAGTTAACCAGGCATTTCAAGTCCTTCTCTAACAGTAACCTTATCTCTTTCCTCCTCCTCAAAGGGGTTTTTTAGCTGCAAAACTTACTGGCAAGGTTTTTATAGTGCAGTCTCCACAGGCTGATACAGACACTGAACAGGGCTGTGACTGAAACAGATCCCCAGGGGAAACCAACACTAGAAACAGTTTTCATCACTGATGTCTCCTGAGTAAGTACTACTTTTTATTATTTATCATTAAAGAGGTTTTTAATTCCTCTAATGTCTATTGTGTTTATTTGAGATAAAGTATTATTTTTCTTAAAAATCAACATTGGTCACTTGGATGAATTCAACTGGTTGAGCGTGTTCTACTCTATCAGTGTTGCTTTGAATAACCTTGTCAAAATAGACAAGACAGTTATTTGTCTGCAGAGATGTGCATTACCTTACACAAAAGCACACTTAATAGATATTAAACTGTTTCTTCTGATTCTAATTTTTTTCCCAAACTTTCCAAATTTATGATAACCTCAGATCAACACATGGCTAGGTAATTCATAGCTCTTTGGGTCATTCCCTTCAGTTTTTTCCATACTGAATCCCAATGGGCAGCATTCCAGCCTTCTGCAACTCCCCTAGCTTACACGAATTGGCTAAAAATTAACAAATAAAAGAGCTCTTTGCTTTGGCACGTACCTTGTCAAACTGCTGGGTTTTAATATTAGCAGTGACTGTATCATCCTCCTTTGTTATAAATTGTACACAAAACCAAATATGGTATAAATACCTTCAATCACAGACACAGCAACTTGGGCTTTTTTGTTGTTTTTTTGATGTTGTTTTTATTATTACTTGTATTTTTTCCCCAGAACACACAACTATTTCCTAATTTTATATTGTACCTACACTTAGATCTCTTCTATTGGCATGTAGAAAATTGATGCCTTCTCCTCTGAAGCTACACCATCAATACCTCCGTGATTAGCTCATTTCCTTTATCACCTGCTTCTATGCTTAAGTTTGCAATTATATTCCCTGTCATTTACTTCCTCCTCCTCTTCATCCTCCCTGCCTAATGTGAAGTATGCTTTGTGTTTTATTAACACAGTTTTGGTGACTGTGGAATCATGCCTTTTTGGCCATCAGTATGATTTTGTTGAATACTTTATAGCTTCCATTAACACTTCCCTTTTAAAGGTACCTTCTCAGGCAGTTATCCTGCCAATTGTTTAAACTCGAAGAAACAGACTCTTCTAAAGCTCCTTACATTACTGCCTGATGCCATATTCTGTTTGCACAAAGTAAATACAGACAAATAACAATCACTGGTACCTAGGCAACCGTGGGATTTCAGGTCAGCTATTAACTCTTCTTTATCTGCTAGAACAAGGTCAACTATTGATTTATTCCACAGTGGGTGCAGAACGGTGTACATTAAAAAATGACCTATTCCTTCTAGAAGCTTTCGGGGAGTCTTTTTATCAGCATCATGAAAAGTCAAGTAAATATTACCTGTTCTAGGCAGCCTACTTTGCCTCCCTAAGAAGCACATACATAAAGAAATGTTTGCTCCATTCCTGAGGATCTCTCAGGGACCTGTTTGAAACACGTAATAGGAAAGAGATGGTTTGAAGCCCGAAAGGCTTGAATTCGTCAGGAAATCCTTATGTCTGCAGCTCTCAATGGTGAAAGTTTAGAGAGTGTTATGTAATACCCATTTAATCACCCATGGGACAACATGTCTGAAGTCCACCTCTACTCAAGTCTGGGCGAAAGCATTAGCTAATGTTCTGCGCCCCAGGACTGGGCTGACCTCTCGCATTGCTGCTCCATCCTCAGGGGACTTCTTTACTCCCTCCCCACCATCACATTTATTTCTTCCTCCACGGCTTTGCTGTCTACCCAATTCCTCTCTTTGTACAGTAGCTTGGGAAAATCACTCCAGGCAAGGATTTTGAGTCTCTCAGATATGACGTTGAGGAGATGTGACCTGACACACAGAAGGGAGAGGGAGAAGATGGGGGTTACAGGCTAGCCACAGCTGAAGACTCAGACAACCATGAGTCCCCTGTAGGAGAAAGGGTTGGTTTCAGTGAGTCACCCAAGGGAAAGCATCCTGACCCTGAAAAATAAATAGGAGCAAGGAGGATTGAAAAAGAGAGAAATGCTCTTATGCTTGGAGCTCTGAGCATGCCAAGAGAAGCAGCATAGAGGAAAAAAGGGAGATGCACAAGGACCACTGATTATTTCCTTGGAAAAGTAGCCAAGTTCTCTATTACAGAAAAATAGCATGTGGCTTTTTTGTGCCCCAAAAGATGAATGCTCTTCTAGTACGAAGAACTCTCTGCAAACACATGGGCAAGTGAACTAGCAAAAGGTTTTACATATTCCCCCATTCCTTCTACATGAAACAAGTGGCACCATATGGGTCGGGAAAAAAAAAAAAAACAACCAAACAAAAAAACCTTAATGCAAGAAGTTAGGGCTGCATTTTCTACAAGTCACTTCTTGGGACAGCAGCTCATTCAACCTGCCTGGGTCTCCCAGATGGCAAAGCAGAGATCAGAGTCACCAGGATCCATGACAGGGGAGTTCATGTCATCTCCATCTCATCCATGACCCCACATCCCCACATTGAGGAAACAGCATCAAGGTGAATGAGCACAAAAGCGGCCACTCATCAAACCAAGTGAAGGGACAGCACACCATGGAACAATTTGTGTAAGGCATACAGCTCCCAGGAGAGGGGAGCAGCAGTAGCACAGAGCAGGACATTCTAAATACAGATTGTAGCAGGTGGTCGAAGAACTGGCTGTGATTTCAGCAACCGGTTTATCCAAACCGGACGGAACTGCCTACTGCACAGCACTGCAGAGCACAGAGCAAGCTGCAAACCACCACAGCCCACCAGGCGACTGAGAAGATCCAGCAATCACAGATTGCCAGGAGATGAGTTTCACCCTGAAAACATTCCCACAGATGTCAAGAGTGTGACAAGCTAATGTATGAGCAACATGGAAGCAAACCCAAGCCTCTTGCAACAGAATCACAATTTTGGCTGGGACCTACCTCCAGAGGTCATTTAGTGCAACCCCTGCTCAGAGCAGGTCTAAGGAGATCTGGTCGGCCAGGTTGTGTTAAATCAAGTAAAAAATCTTCAAGGATATTTTCCTACTATCTAATAGAAATTTACCCACTTTCCATCTTGTGTTTGTTGTCTCTCACCACTGCACACAACTGATGACCTTTGCTGCAAGGGCACACTGCTGTTTATGGTTCATTTGTTGTCCATCAGGACCCCCACCCCAAATCTTTTATTGCAGAATATCTTCAGACAAGCAGCCCCCAGACTGTACTGCTGCAGAGGTTATTCCCTCCCAGACAGAAGGCTTGAAACTCACACTCTTGCTGAGCATCTTGAAATTCCTGCCAGCCCATTTCTCCAGCCTGGCCAGGTCCCCCTGAATAGTAGCCTTGCCCTTCTGCATTTTGACCCCTCCTCTCCATTTGGTTTCACTCAGAAAATAGCTTCAAAGGACAGAAAAACCTTCAAGAACAAAGAGCAAAGTTTCTCACAATATACAGCAATTGGGACTCTAACTGAAGTGAAACTTTTAACATTTCTGCACATTTTGTTCACTTTGTACTGTCCACCCTATGGTAAGTCCAAATCTTCACTTATTTAGTGATGTCTAAGCTTGGAGTCCATGAATTTGGCACATTTTGGCATGGAGATATTCAAGACCCGTCTGGACCCCCGCCTGTGCAATATGAGCTAGGGAACTGCTTTGGCAGGGGGGGTGGACCCGATGATCTCTCGAGGTCCCTTCCCACCCCTGCGATTCTGTGATTCACAATACTGTAACGCTATGGGAGAGTGTTTGTGTGTGTGTGTGTGTGTGCATACACACGCACACCAATGCTTTTAAGAGATGCAACAACTTCAACAGGAACACTGCAGAACTGGGAGGCATAGCTGTTAAAACCAAGGTACACACACAAAGCCAAGAGCTTTGGACTTTCCTGGTTTGTGTCTTCTGCATTGCATCTTAAACAGGCAGCAATTGTTAATTAAAAATATTTCTTAAGACTTTACAACATGTCATAAACCATCCTATCACCAAGTCAAATATCATCAATGATGATGATATATAGATAACTTCACTTGAAGGTTAGGTCATGAAGCATCTAGCTCATTTATCTCTGTTCACAGGGAATGAGTCACCACCTACACTCATGTGAACAAACTCTTCCTCAATGAGCTTATAAATGGAGAATGATGAATAGCATACAAAGAGTAAGGAAGACAAACTATTTGGTCAAAAGAAACAGAACGTATATCATACACAATGTAAAATACCATCCGACTTGCACCAGCTTTTCCACATGCAATTGCTAGTTGGACAATTCCTTGCAGCAATTTTTCATCAGAGAAGTGGATCATGAAGAAAGACATAAATATTTCAACAAGTTTCCAAGCAACTGAAAAACAGTGCTTTGCAAGGGATATATTAGGTCTATGTTTAATCCTAGTCTTTACCGGGAAATAAGGTGAAGTTTTTGAGTTTGGTTGGTGATTTTTCCCCCTGAAATCCAGTGTTATGTCACACTGAACGTCTTGATATGAACAACATGGTTACAGTTCTCATGTGTAATTTACCAGCTGAGGTAAATGCTACCAATTGTCCCAGTCCTGCAAGTATTTTAGTGTGCTGACTAAATTGAGGAGGAAGGACTTTTTGTCCAATGAATACACCAGCGCCACGTGTCCCACCTATGGGGAAGGAGAATCTGCCATGCCTTAAAAGGCGCTGCTGACTTACCCCAAACATCTGTCGAAGGTCAGGATCTCGAAAGCGGAAGGGAATGTTAGACACATGAAGTCGTTTTGGAGTGGATTTGCTCTCAGTATTCTCACTGCTCTGTGTCTGTGATTGCTGTCCATCTGTCTGTGCCCCTCCTTCTGTCTGCTGAAACGAGAAAGACAAAAGTGTGCACATGAATAGAAACCACACAAATTCCTTTCACATGCTTTGCCCGTGTCTTTTTAGGTATTAGTATTACACTTGCAACTGTGGTATCTAGCTCTTGACAATTATTTTGATAAAGCCAGTAACACTTAACAATTGATCTATTGTTCTTCCCCTCCCTTTCCATGAGTAAACAGTACTGAGATCTCAGCCTCCCTCCCCTCGTATCAACTCTCAGTTTAGCAGATTTGCCTTTGGTTTTCTTAAATTGCGTTTTTCTTTTTGTCTCTTCTTCCTCACTTCAGCTGCCACCACATGAAAGCTCTAATGAAGAGGCAGATCTTTCATATCCTGAAGCAGGGAGGTAGTACCGCCACTCTAATCTCATGTGGCAGGATGTTCGTGCAATCATCAAAATCCCACAGCTGAAGTGGCAGCTCTTCACTGGGCCAATACCAGAAATGCATCCTCAGGCAAAATGGCATCTGCTCTGTCAAGCTCCCTTCAGAGAAACATTACCCCAAAAGATCTATAATTAAATGGCAAAATCCATATACGAAGAGCTTACGGATGTCTTTGATTAACTTTTCTCGTACCTTTAAAAGTCAGCCCAGGGATAGGGAACAGTCATTACAACTGTAGGGTTTATAAACTCAAAGTGCTACTTCCTGCTACCAACTCCACTGCTCAAACAAGGGAATTTGTTCCAGCAATGACTGGTACAGCAAAACCACGTCAAGGGGTGGGCCGGGGTCCTTATGCACAGGAGTACAGCAAGAATACAGGAGAGTATGGGACACCAGCATGCCAGAGGAGAGACCCAACACCCCTACAGAGGTGACTGGCAGAGGAGCAGAAAGAGAGAACTTCAGCTGCTTGTGTTGGGCTTAGACCAAGAAATGGTAAAATTTGAGCACAGCACTAAATATAAAGGCACGACGCTTCTGCAAAGTGCCTTGATGAGAAAGTAGCATTTTCTGCATGTTAGTCAGAAAAATTATCTCAAAAACTCAAGAGCTACAGAACAAAGTAGACTATAATTTGGCCGATTTTATTGCTCTGTCCCTTTCCAAGACTACGCATTGACAGGCTGAGGTACTCAAAGAGCACCCACTTGCTCATTCAAATCTCCTGCTGCTTGCTGCAGCCTTCCCAGAGTCACGCTTTGGCCACCTGTGTGATGTACTTTCGAGTGCCATCTCATTTCTTTAGATGCCAACCTGACTTCCTCCTCAACCCATCAAGTGAGAAGAATGTCTACAACAAGGCAAGGACCATGTAATTTCTGGAGTCAGACTTTTTTAGGCACTTTGAAGAACACATGCTGGTCTTAAAAATAAGGATTTAAGGGTAGTGAGTTGGGGTTTTTTTTCCTGTTCTGGGCCTTCCCCTCCTCCCCCCCATTTAATACACCATTTGTGTACTAAAGAGAAATCTCAAAGGAGTTGCTCCCAGTGACTCCCCAACCGCTGGCTGGACTTGCTGGACTACTCTGAACATCATTCAATATACAACACTTTATGAATGTTTGGATAGAAACATCTCAGATAAACTAAACTGGCAACATTAAGAGACCTTCTTCTAGCCAGAAATGTGTCTTACAGACATGACCTTGAGTTTGCATACTGGTTATAAAGCACTGACAAGAGCAAGCAAATAGTAAGCGCTGGGGTCTTGACACACTGAGCAGAACAGTGGCAGCTTTCCATTTTACTTTAGTAGGGCTGCGCAAGCAGTATAAAACATTTTAATCTATTTAATAGAAATTAAGCTGCAACAGAAAGAATGAAAATATCACCCCAAGAGCTGTGCAAGTCTCAGGAGAAGCCTAGGAGAATGAAGCATTTTTATTTGGCTAAGACTCATCCGTTCCCCAAACATCAAATCTTCAAGGACAACCTCAGAAACTTCCACTTGATTGTATCTAAAAACCTGCCTCCCCCTCTCCAAGTTTTCCCTCTTCACTTACCCTCACCCCATGACAAAACCCATCTCCAAACATTCAGAGAGTGCACCCTAAGGGAAGAATCGATGCAGCTGGCTTGCGATTAAATCACATCATGCTATTTGGTGGTTTTATTTTTATGACTCCATCAGAGTCCTTTGCTCCTCAGGGCAAATCTGTCCAAGAAGGACAGAACACAGGAGTAGCCTATCCATCATCACTGTACATAACACCTGCAAGTGAGTGCTCCAAAATAACTCCCAAAAATCATCAACACTCCTGCCAAAAGGGATCTCTGCAATCCATTTTGGAGTCCTGCTAGTGCAATTTGCAAATCCCACGTGTTCTATGGCTTTGCATGGAATCGGCAAGTGGGAAAATGCCAATGCACACAGGTGCATCCTCAAACACACTAGTGCATCTTCCTCAGTGTGAATGAGGAAAGGCAGATTCTGGATCGTGAGGACAAAACTGGCTTAGTCTTTAAAATTCAAACATAGGTTGCACAGGACTGGATCTGCCACTTCCACAGGGGAGGAAGCCAGGAGGTCATTTGCACTCCCATCCATTTGTTTGCAGGCAGAGGGCAGAACTCCTTCCTTACCAAGGGTGCCATGTATCATGTAGAGCCGCCTGCTGAAAACCACTCACAGCTGTTCCTGCATATGGCAGAGTGCTGTCGCCACACCGGAGTCATTTTGCAGCACGTGAGATGTATACAGTAAGACAAAGGCTTCAAAGAGGAGAAATAATAGAAGGGACAGGGGATCTCAGTCCACTCTTATCATTTCGACTATACTAAGTTCCCAAATGCTATTCAGGCTTTCACATACCCTGATTTTTCAGCAGTAGTTTAACATTAAATACCTTCTCTCTCTGGATGCTGTAGCTCCCTCGGTTCTATCATCTACAGCCCTACGCTAAGATTTGAACTTTCAGCCACTATAACATTAGCTCAATACATTTGTCTACTGCCACACATTCAGCTACAGCATAAAAAAGTAGTCTCCTCAGATCCTGCTCCCCCCCTCAACCCTTTTAAAGTTATTCCTTGTCTTAATTCATTAGGAAGGAGATGAAAGGAAAGGCCTGGAGCCTGTTCTCAGGCAACGTATAATGGAGACTGGCAACTGTGCTACCCTGACCGGGCCAGATGATAAAAGCCTGCATTTCACCGAGCACCCACCCCCCACCCCAACTCCTTCCCCACACTGAGTTTCAGCTCCTTCCTTCTGGCTTCACATCAGAACTTCACAGCAAAGAACATGCCCTCTCCCTCCGCTACATTCAGCGACTCAGTTAGAAAAGGAGTCCGTGCATGTTCCCCAGGACTCAGCGCAGGCAACACAGAGACATGCTGCAGAAAAGAGCCTGTGTTTGGCAACAGTAACAGACCCACCTTACTCTCCTCAGTGGAGTCTGTGTAACATATACTTAGGCAGGTGATAATGCCATTCACTGCTGCACACCCAATCTTTGAGCCCTGCTCAAGGTCACTGAGAAATGCATCAGAGTTCAGGACACGCACAGTATGTGCTTCACTTTTAACTACTTGCTGGCCGTGACCCTATGCCAGCTCCTCCTTTACACCCATGAGTAGAGTAAGGAAACCCTAAGCAAGAAGTGTCAGCTGCAAAGAGAAGCATGGATATCTACACATAGGCATGTAAAAGGGGAGGACATCTGGCAACATGAGGGTGTTCTGAAAGGTGTGGGGGCAGCTCTACAACCATCTCCTCACCTCCCAAATAGACTCTTCTGTCCTAAAGCAGCTGGTGAACAAGCAATTGCTGAGTATTTCTCCTCGGCCGGAGGGAAGGAGGGGCTCCATCGCCACCTGAGCTCTGAGTAGGTCTCCATCTGTATGGCCAGACAGAGGGCTACCTCCCCAATGAGCCAGACAAACACTGATGCGACAGGCCAGCACACAGACTATTAATACCCAGCACATTCTGTTTTCATCTCCTACTTGCTTCTAGAACTGGAACTGCTTCAGGTCCAAGTTATAGAAAAGCAAAAAACAACCCCCCATCCTCTCTCCCAGGAAGCAGGCGGTCCAAAATGTTGTGAATCATAATGAGGAGGTTAAGAGCCATAAATCACTGCAAAGAAAATATTTACAAAATACAAACTGTAACTAATAACTATATTTAAAAGGGGACTTGGGTGGCTTACAAAATCTGGAAGACAGACTGTGCTCACTCCACTGCTTCTAGACCAGTCTTGGATCAAAAAAAACCCAATGCCAACTACCAAACAAAACCTCACCAACAAAAAACAAGAAAAACCAGACAGACAGACCTTGTTTGGATCAAAAGCTTGAGGAACCATGTGGAGACAAGGACTGAAAGCTATGACTGGCAGAAGACAATCTTCCCACCACAAAGGAGGGCACAGACAATGTGGGAAGATCTCTGCAACTTCTAGTGAAGAACCGCGTCAAAACAACCAGTCACCCATTAATGAACAGATACCCAGTGAGCAGGCTTGGTGGAAAAACAAGTGAAGAATTAGACACTGGGCACAAAACCCCTCTCCTACCCCACCACAATCTACCAGAGTAAGACTGCTGTCCTACACATCCAAGGGCAAAGGGGGTGGAAACTTCAGTGCTTAAGTGACACTTGTTTAGCAGACTGCAGGGTTAATTAATAATCACCTTTCAACAGCAGTATATATAATTTTATAATTATATTCACGTAGCTGATTTTTCAGAGATACCAGCTGTGTTATATTTTTTTTAAATAATTTTTTTTAAAAGGGTTTCACTACAGGCACTATGAGCAATGTGCCCAAGTACCCTGCACGCAAAAACCAGGCCAAATAGTTGCAAAGGATGTACCAAATAACTTTCATTACAGTCAGATTAACTCGGGCCTTACTTTTTCTGATTGTTAGTTACCTGTTTTCTGATATACTGAAGCTTAATTCATTTTGTTTCCTTTCTTCATTAAATAAAGAGCTACCCTACCTGAAGTCAGAACCCA
Organism: Zapornia atra; assembly: GCA_013400835.1. Taxonomy (NCBI): domain Eukaryota; kingdom Metazoa; phylum Chordata; class Aves; order Gruiformes; family Rallidae; genus Zapornia; species Zapornia atra. Next base: position 390,532 of record VZTU01025579.1, read on the forward strand.
AGCTTAACATATGAAAGCACGTAGGGAGCTTTGCTATTGGTCCCGCAAAAACGAAGACATCTCTGATGTGACAGGTAAGGTTTTTCATGTAGTGATGCTTCAAACAACTTTGGTTTTCCCAGCAGTATGTGTAATAGGATTCTTTGGTGCTTTTTTTTCTTTTCTTCCCCTCACCCCTTCAACAAAGCGGTGAAATGAAGCGCCCTGAATGGCCTGTTCTGCTAGTAGAACGTCAAAGCCTTTGGGAGCACTTCCAGCACATTCCTCACAGAACACAGATGCCCTGACAAGGTGAAGGAGGCAGCATGACTTCCCAAGCTAGTGGTCACCCCTGGACCACTCCATCAACAGTGGCAGAAGAACAGCCACACAATAACAGACTAAGAACCATCCAGCCCACTATCTTCTTTTGGACAGTGGCTAAATCTGTGGTGCCTGTGAAAGAACAAGAACAGGGTAAACATTTGGTGATTTTTCTCCAGCACAGCCTTCAGCAAGCTGAGCCAGTTGATGTCTCAATTCCCAAAGCATCCTATGGACGAGAATTCCAGGGCTGAATTCTTCATTCTATGTAAAAAATCCCAAGAAACTAACCCTTTTTTCCAAGCATGGCCCTCAATTATTTCCTGCATGCGTTCTAGTGAGTGAAAATGGAAAGTTCCCTGGTTTATTTCCCATACCATTCAATATTCTATGTACTTGTTATATGCCTTCATTCTTGTCAGCTCTTGTCTTAGGTGAAGATTTCATTTCTTCTCATAAAGAACCTGCTACATCCCTTTCATCATCACTATTATCCTCCTCTGTACTACCTCCAGATCTGCTATAACCTTTGAGAGATGCAGAAGTACCACAGCTGTATACTCTAACATAATGATATTTGCTGATTTATTTCCTATTTCTCTTTCAAAATCATTTTTAAATCTGCCTCACTAGACAACGAGTCTACAAGTGCTGACGATAATCTGCCTCATATTCAAAATAATAAAATAATCTGCCTCACACTCAAAGCAAATTCCTGATGTTAAATGTCAGTTTGCTACCTCAAGACAGCAATCTCCAAGCCGAGGTGGCCAATCAGCAGCTAGCTACTTATTTGAAGCTAGTTCTTCCTCATGTTTACCTGCTCAGCAGTATCAAATGACGAGGATATTCATTAAACATAGTCTTCACCTGAAATACCTCACATGAGCAATTGCTTTAATTACTAAAGTGATGAAAAATAATTACAGAGGAAAATTCTGCAATCTCAGACTAGGCAAGAAAATACCCATGGGACAGTCATCATTAGAACACCATCCATGTGTTACAGGAGTCAGTTGAGGAACCCTTGGTGCTATTGGCTCTCTTCTTTCCAAACCCTTGCTAAATTTAAGAAATCAGGAGGTCTATATGCCTTTATGGTACAGCAGATGAGTTAAGCATGTTTCAGCATGGCACATCAAGAAGCCAAGAGACGTGATGCTCTGTAATTAAATAATGCTTTATATTGGTTCATGACAAGGTAACACCAAGGCGACAGCACCTGCCATTTTCATGCAAAGTAATTTACATAAACTTATTCCTCTACTTCTGTACCTCCAGCTGCATTCCATAATTTATACAGACACACAAATTCTTCCCTCTGACATTAACAAGAGAAACGAGTTGAATAATCAGCTCCCAGTATTAAGTGCATTGCATTTACTATCAAGCAAGCTTTTTTTGTTCAGTGGATGATTAATCTTCCCTCTGCGGGTAGAGTACCAGGAGATGCAGAGAGCTGACAATTGCTCTCGGCTCCTGGCCATGCACTCCATACGCTTACCTTGCAACAACAGCATTTGCTGGATCCCTCCAAGAGCTGCTCTAATTCATTAACCCAGCAAAGGAATTGGACAGCTTTCTGCCAGGTCAGTGAATTAAAGTGGCTCACGTAAGGAATGCCAGAGCCAGTAAATAGGAGTGGGAGTTTGTGCTTGGAGCCAGATCTCTCCTTTCTGACAGCCGTGAATCTTTAGATCAGCTCAGCTTCCAGAGGTACTGCAGCCTAATTAGCATCTCCACTGGCAGCTATCTGTGATGAGTGTCTCTGTTAGGGATAAGCGCACTGATGTAAACCAAAAAGGGGGAAGGGGGAAGAAACCAGGCGACCCAGCACCATAAGAAGTGAAATGCAGAGCATCAACGGTGTAAGAGACAGGCTACAACAGGCAGACCGAGTAGGCCAAATATGGTCTGGTACCTCGGTCTATTTTTAATCCAGGTCTTTCAGCTGTGCTTTGGGACAGTATCAAGAGAAAGGACAGATGCTTGGAGATGAAGACTGGGAGATCCACATACCAGGCATGAAACAAAGCCCCACAGATGAGGCTTTATCCTAAACTAAAAAAAGATTCCAAAATATTAAGCTGTTTGTGTTACACCATCTATTGTGCCAATTTCTTTTCCATGCCCCTGCTCTGAGAGCTTTGAATGCTTTCCACCTCACTCAGACCTCCAAAATCAAGCTCATCCTTAGCTGATGACACCAACCATTCATTCCACTTCACCCAGGGTTTTTGCACTGCATAGGGAGGCACAGACATTTGACTCTCAAAAGTTTCTTTTACTTAAGTCCACTGCTGATGTTTGACCTCAGGCTTACAGACCACTATTAAGTCAGACACCAGTGCTAATCTCAAGTCATTTGATCTGACTTGCCCACCAGAATCTGCTACGTTTCTATGAAAAGATGCTCCCACCTGTGTGTTAGGGACCCTGTTACAGACTCTCTACATTGCTGCATAGTATTTTACAACCCAGCTGAAACTCCCCTTTCCGTGGGAGCCTTTAAGCCACCTCATATTTCTGTTGCTTTTGCAATTTTCATGAAGTCTATCAGTCCAAGAAGCAGGAAAGCCCCTCCACCCGAGCACATATCTTGCTCTGTCCTGCCAACTGGACCAAGCACAGGCCTTGTTCTTGAAAGCAAGGAGAGACCTTATCTGTCTGGTTGAAGGAATTTCTGAATCATCCCATGGGAGCACAGGCTTCAAGTCAGCAGCTAAAAAATCCACCAGCTGTTCGATCTGGGGTATCAGCTTCACACACATGACAGCAGCTGTGCCTGCCAGTTGCAATAATAGGAGGGAAGGATCATACATCACCCGTGACGACTTTTAGCTCTATTAAAAGTAGCACTGTTGTTTGAGCAAGACAACAAAATGGTGAAAGGAAAAGATGCCTTAAAGCATAGCAGTCTAGTTCACATGGGCTGAACACGTGTCAAATAATTAATAACCAGCATATGTGATGGACCAGATGCTTGATGTTAGCTGTAGATGTTCAAGGTGAAATAACCAACCCGTTCTGCTGTATTTTAATGGCACGCTTTAGCTTGAGTAACTACTGAGCCTTCTTCCTTCCCTTAGTTCCTACATCATTAATCAGCATGCTGAGAAGGAGAAAAGTTACGAGCAATTACATCCCAAGGCAGCCCACAGATTCAAAATAACTTCATACAGAAAGAGTCCTAGACAGAAAGATAAAGGGACTCGGAAGATCCAGGACCCCATGCATGTGAAAGGCTGGCATGTGATAAAGGGCCTTGGCTGAGGCGCCTTCCCCTCCCCCCCTGGATTTCTTCATGTGCCACCATCTGGGATCATCTGGGTTTGATCAGTCCCAGACATAGCAGCAGGAGCAATGTGCTCATCTGCACCCTTACTCTTTCTGGGCTAGCTACGGTCTGCATGCTCAGCTCTCACATCTTTAACCACGTCAAATGGTCAGCCCAGGCGTGCCCACCTGTTTCCAACAGCCAGTACAAGTGCTACGTGCTATTCAGCCTGTTTCTCAGCTAGCCCCTGCCAGTCAGGCTCCCTCTGCAGCCTCCTGGCAACACCACTGCCTCCCAGCAGTCTCCCAGCAACGCTCCCTCCCGCACAGATGGGCTCCCAGTCCCTCCTCGCAGGCTAGCCAGCCTCCCAGTGCAGTGTGGGCTTCTTGGAGCCGGCATTAGTTGATGAAACACAGAGCTCAGCCCTGCAGCGCCACAGAGATGGCTCCTAATATGGAAGAGGAGCAGGAGGGTTGGCAACAGCTTACATCCAAGGTCAAGGCTCGCATCATTTCCATTAAAAAGAAACACTCTTAAGCTCTGGGCAAGGATGGGAGTGGCAAAAATACATAGGGAAAGCCACTGCCCTGTTTTATTCCCTGTTTCCAGCTTTCCTATCCAACTGGCAGTGCTCAAGATAGCTGTTTGCTGGAGACTGGCAGTTCAGATCTTACTGTCGGATCGACTTCAGGCAATCTGGTACTAAAATGATGACTTGCATTTCTGCACACTGCACCAGCTCTAAGTTTTATTTCCAGCCTCATCTCTTCACATCTACATTTGTGTTTGCCAAGTAAGGTACCTGAAGCTCCTTTTATGCACTATCAGTGTGCTTTAGAGAGTTTGTACTCTTTTTCTTCTTCAAGACGCAGAAAGTTGCACTGTTCCCAGGATGAACTCAAGGGTATTTTATCAAAGTCATAACCGGTGGTGTCAACTGTGCAGCCGCTGCCCACTGCAGAAGGAGCAGCAGCACATGCTGGGTACCACGCACACTCGAGCTGGCACTATCAGTTCTTCTATCGTTGGCACTGAAATCTCTCAGTACTTACAGGGGGGAAAAAGCCTCTATGAGCCAAACATCCAACTACAAGTAAAACTGAACGCATTAACAGATTAAATCCACCCCCAAGCACCAAAGGTTCTCACCGTAAGGCTCTTTATTAGAAAGTTAAGTCTTAACAAGTGGCTTAAGGGGTGGATAAAGCTTTTCCTGGGATAATCTGCCAGCATGTTCCCCAGTGCAAGGTCCAGGCCATAGGAAAAAGCAAGAAAAAAAAAAGAAAAAAGTGAAAATTTTTGGCAAATGGATGCCCAGTAGCTGAGAGGTCCTCTCCCATCTTTGCCCCCCAAAGTTCTCTGCCATCTTCAGAAAGTCAAAGAAAAGATTTCTCTACTCTCTAGCTTCTTAAAAACAAAACCACACTGGGATTACACCTACAGTGCCTGTGCTCACCCTAATCCTTTCTACCATCAACCTTCCAGAATTTGCTTCCATCACATTCATTTAAACCATTCACCAATTAACACAAAGTAATTATCACTTCTGTAAAGGACTGCCTTTGGACAATGGGACTGGGAGAAGATCTTACAGACTGGGAGAAGAGCTTCTTGAGAGTAGCCCTGCTGAGAAGGACTTGGGGATTGTGGTGGACGACAGACTTAACATGAGCCAGCAGTGTGCTCTTGCAGCTCGCAAGGCCAACGGGATCCTGGGCTCCATTAGAAGAGGGGTGGCCAGCAGGGACAGGGAGGTGATTGTCCCTCTCTACTCTGCCCTCGTGAGGCCCCATCTGGAGTACTGTGTCCAGATCTGGGGCCCCCAATACAAGAAAGATGTGGAACTGTTGGAGAGGGTTCAGAGGAGGACCACGAAGATGGTTAGAGGGCTGGAGCACCTGCCCTACAAAGAAAGGCTGAGGGAGCTGGGCTTGTTCAGCCTGGAGAAGAGAAGGCTGCGGGGGGACCTCATTGCAGCCTTCCAGTACCTGAAGGGAACTTATAAGCAGGAGGGGATTCAACTTTTTAAAAGGGTAGATAATGGCAGGACAAGGGAGAATGGACTAAAGCTAAAGGAGGGAAGGTTTAGATTAGATATTAGGGGGGAGTTTTTTA
>VZTU01025579.1:396242-412420 GCA_013400835.1 Zapornia atra
TGGAGGTTGGTGGCCCTGCCTGTGGCAGGGGGGTTGGAGCTCTATGATCCATGGGGTCCCTTCCAACCCAGACCATTCTATGATTCTATGAATGCCACCATGGTAAAAATGCCATGATCTCAAGTACTACTGCTCTTTACAGACACCTATTTACGAGAGCAAAGTGCACAACGGGAAAGACAGGAACCTAGCAATGGAAGGTCAGAAGCTGTTTTGTTTATAGAGCTGTCTTTTTCAAGTCTACCACTGATTTTGCGTATATTTAAGAAGCAAGTCAACCTAATCAGTGGCTGCTTTTCCCCAAAGCACCGTGCTGCTCTCCTGGCTCTGCAGCCTTCTGTACTTACTGCAAGAGATCCGTTCTGCGTGCTGGCCGTGTTCGTGCTCTGCTCTCCATGCGGCTGCGTGCTTCCGTAGAGCGTCAGATTGTGCTCGCTGGTCTGGCCTGCATAGTCCTGAGTGTGTGGCACCCCGTACTCTGTGGGGATCCCGTTCTGTGGGGGTGGCGGAAATGGGATTGTGGTGAATGGCTGCACCATTGCATCAGGAGTTGCTGCTGGCTCCTGGTTACCCTGAAGAAAGGGAAAAGGAGAAGACAGCTTTATACTACAGAAGATGGATTGAAGCATTAGCTTGAGAAATTATACATACACACACACGTTCATGTGAATAACCCACCTACTGCCACTATAATATTGCACAGTCTTCTATCATATTCTCTATCAGAAAGAGCATGTCTTGCTTCTCTGAGCCACAACATTTTTCTTCATCTTTTTGGGGTAACATTCACACTACCAGATAGTATATGGTGAACAAGTTATGGGGCTTGCAAATTGCATACCCCTGTAATGTCAGACAAGGTTTTATACACAGCAGGGCATTATTTTGGAAAGGGGAAGAGGCACTGAAACATTGGAACAGAGAAGGAAACACAGACAGAAGGACAAATTTCTTTAATATGCCTAGAAGTACCATATCTGGGTCCATCTCCTCCAGCCTGACTCTCATGACTCCGCTCACCACCAAGCATATATCGCATGGTTCAGAGCACATTCTTCTTTGTAGAATTACAGTGAAAGAAAAAAAATACTTATTTTAAAATTAATCTGTGCTGCAGTACCATCCTTTGCTCTGGCAGCACCGAGTACAGAACACGGATGCTCAGGTACCAGATGCTGGAATATCCCATTTGCTTCGTGCTGATTGTGCAGAAGACGCTGAAGAGCTGTGGGACCAGAGTTGAAAACACAACCCTGAAGTACAGATGCCCTCTCCCCAGCCCTGAGCATCACTACCACCACACAAAGAATTCATTACCCACGCTTCTCTCAGCTTAGGGTATCCCACAGACATCTCTACATGCTAGGACAGTGAGCTTTTAGCACTGCCTTAGATGTACATGGCCCCAACCAGATGACTCAAAAACCAGACAACTGACCATGCAAAAGATAACCCCAAACCCCAGTAAAAACCCCTACCCCACCATGCCTGAAAACCCACCCAAGGCAAACACAAAAGCATGCAGTCCTACAGCCACTGCAGAGATCTCACCAAGGAGGGAGCGGGGAGCTGCATTCAGCCACCTGGGGTGAAGGAGATCAGCCTTGACATTGAAACCCAACCCTGGGGAGCCCAGGTTGCTGCACTGCTCCTTACTGCTTCCACTGCCACAGCAGAAAAAAAAAAAAATCCACGGAAAAGATTGATGATAGGAGGGCTGTTTGATTTATGTGTGTGTCAACAGACTAATCCTGATTTTAAATTTTGGCTGCTGTTCTAGCCCTGGGTCCTCCCCCACAAAGCCTGGAGGTGCTCGAGCCTATTCTGACACCAGCATGCTAAAATCAATGGAGTAAAAGAGAGGCAGACCTTATGCTGCGGACAGGAAAGGCAGAGTGGGAATTACCAAGCAGCCTTTCAGCAGAGAGCATGCAGGGGCTGACGGACCTCCAGCGAAGCCGGACAAACCTTTCAGTCCCTTTATCAGCCTACCTGCAGCTTTCCCTTCCGGGCGAAGGAAACAATGATAAATGCGGCACACCTCCAGCCAGCACTGGGTCACTCAGACACTGGCTGAATCCCAAATTTGCTCTGACATAAGTCTATCTGGTCTGCCTCCCCTGGGGGCCACGTGGCCACGCGCGTCCGCAGCTGGGGAGAAGGAGAGGGAAGGGCATTCAATACCACTTAGTTGAGCTGAGCTGCAGCCTTGGCCCGTGCCAACCCACGGACGGTTTCATTAACTAAAGCCCAGCAAAGCCTTGCTGCCTGCAGAAACACAAAACTCCGCAGCCTTATCGGAGAAAGAGAAAGTCAGGCAAGCGTGCCAGCTCCGGCCGGTGCTCAGGTCCTTGCACACACTCCCGAGTCGCTGCAGCCCTGTGTCGCGTGCCAGCAGCTCTGCAGAGGTTTTTCACACCAGCAGCACACTTTCCAAAAGCAGGACAGGGTTTCCCCTGACCCCAGAAGAAGGGCAGCTTCACCAGGCCTCCCCCCTTCTCGTTCCGTTGCAGTTAGCTATTCTCAGCTTCAAAGCAGGGAGCTTCTGACTCAACCTAAACCATCATGGAGAGCTGCAGGGCAAGCTTTACAAACGGGAGGGAGGAGGCTGAGCGATGGCTATCCCGCTGCAAACCAGGTACCAGCCACCCCATCGCTCACCTACTTGGAGCATTTATGCCCTGTCACAGCAGCCTCACTCCGTCTGGATAACGCCTCCTTTTCAAGCTCTTCTGTGAACAGTATTTCATTACACCCAATTGTCTGTGTGCTTCTGTGCAGCCCACGCCGCCTGCCCATGTCTTCTGTTTAAAACAGGAGCTAAATAGGAAATGGATTTCTCTCTCTCCTTTTTTTTTCCCAAGGCTTTCAAAAAATTGGTAGGGTAAATCCCAAAAGCTGCAGTAGCAGAAACTATTTCCAATTTTCTTAGAACAACCTAGATTTACCAGCTGGTGGTACCCTGGATAGGAGGAAGGGAATGCTAATTAGCCACAAACAAAACCCATCCTGCAGTCCTCCACGGTGCAGGGCTGCTCCCCAAAGGACATACTCCAGCATTTTCTTTAATCTCACTCTTAGGCTAATTAGAATGCCAGTCCATAAATCTTATATAATCTTATTTTCAACTGTTTTGCCCCTCAGTTAATACTGTCCCTTCCAGTTAAAACACATTTCAGCCTTTTAAGTATCTTCTCTCCTTTGTCAATTACCTCTGTTCTGTTGCTTGTGGTGTTTCGACAACATACACTCTTCTTGAGCTTACTCACACCTCACAAGCTAAAATATCCCAGTAACTTTATTACTCCTCCCTGACCTTCTTACAGTTTTCAAATAAGGGACTTCTGGTGCAAAATGAAATGGTTTTAATACCACTTTTAATGCCACCTCCCCCACCCTCAATCGCACTAACATGCAAAAGTCCTATTTCTTATTACAAATATATCCTTAATTTAATGTGTCAGGTTATCTGTAGATCTGTCACCATTATGCTTGTCCAGGTTTCATCATCCCATGGAGCATCTGTATCTCAAATTATTTTTCTCTTGATAAGATTATGTACACGGTTCCCACCTGATTTTTTTTTGTTAATTTTAATTTCCTTTGATGCTTTAGAATTACTTTTCTTCTGCTTCCTGTAGTGTCTACAGAAAAGGACTCCCGATGAGATCTCTGCAGGTTTCACAGCATACTGATATCCTCCAAACCCAGAGGAGATGCTACCTCTTCTGTTAATTCTACCAAACTTCAACATTTACACAACACTTCATATTTTCAAGAACTAACATAGGAAAAAAAAAAGTCCCATTTGTCTTCAAACATAAAACCTGAACTCCTTTCCCTACTTCTAATCCACAAGGGACAATTCGACAGTCAGAGGCGCTGCTTTTCCCACTTCTCGGGAGGTACAAAGAAGGTGGAGAAACCCCCAAACTTCCCGGTGAAGGTACATACATAGGAGGAGAGGCTCAACTGACAGTATTTCCTCTCTCTGGTTTTGACAATGTACTTCACTGCATTAACCAGTCTTGTTGCTTTAGCTCATGAGATTCTCTTAAACACTGACTCAAATGCACCAACAGACCAAGATGGATGATGTCCATCCCCAAACACACGGAAGGGTGCCATCACAGCACTAGGAAAGCCCAGATGCAGCTCCCCGCCAAAACATTGCCATCTTCAACTTGTGTGATGGCATGAAATAAATCTTAACCAATGTGCAGGAGCAGACAGACACTTCTCTTGGCCACAATGTAGGGTGGCAGGCACTCTCCAGGTTAACAGATACCCTCCATGCGTTTGTGCTGCCACGCACCAACTCATGCCAAGTGTCATCCCATGCTCACCAAGCTGGGAAAGGCTGTTCAGTGCAACTGGAATTCAGTGTCATTAACACACACACCTTTAAAAGAAAAAACAATAGTTCAATGCAACATACAGTACCTACAGCTCAATGAAAATCAGCAATTCCTGTGGTTTTTATTTATCCTGTTGCTCTGCTGCCACAGAAATCTCTCATCCATATCAGGTAGGAATTCAAAGCAGCTTCTCTCTTGCAAAATGTTGATGTGATTCATCAGCACCCAAACGGGACACGGGATATCCATCTGGGATCCCCTTTCAGATCCCTGTTCTCAGCCCTACAAAGGTCCAATGTGTACCTACAAGTGCCAACTTCCTTCCTCAGGTCAGGGTTTTGCCTACACAGGTCAGTACAAACTCATCCCACCTTTTGTTTAAAAAACAAATTAGCTAAACCAGTGCAAAATCCCCAATGGTGACACATTTCTAGGAGCTTACTCAGCTTTAATTTAATTAACAAACCCTGTAGCTCCAAGCTAAGTGGAGGAACATTAAGTAACTGTACATAACAGTAACTTGCAGAAAGGTGGGAGCTGGGGACTGGGAGCAACAAGGAGCAACGTGGTTCAGCAAATGCGACGTAGGATGAATTCTTTCAGCAGACAGCAGGTGGTGATCCAAGATCACAGCACTGGAGCGCCAAGAGCGAACACCAGAAATGCACACAAAGGCCTCCTACTTCCGTAAAGCTGTCAAAGATCAGTCTATTTTGTGAAGGGCTGGTTTTGTTTTGCTCGTTAGAGGAACCGGTGTAATAATAGGGGTATGATAGCAATGCAGCTCCAGATCTTTTCTGTACTGGTGTGCCATAATATGCATAGATATTAAAGCATAACCAAGCAAATAAATTATAATCCTAGTAAAGGTGAACAGGTACAATTTCTGTGTAGACATTTCCATGCAAATTGCCAGAAAGTAAATGGTCTGTGCTGTCCATAACCTTACAGCAAGTCCTAAGCAGAGAAATGCTACAGCATGTAAACATCAAATAGTAGCTTCAATATGCCTTTCAACACTGGTAACCCCCAAATCATTGGGCTAGGTGTGAGTATATGCCTATTAGTGGCATGAGGTTTCTAATAGTTATGGCTTTGCTGAACTCATTCTAAGAAACCTTGAAGGCAACTGACTCACATCTAACAGAAGGCAATTAACCTGTTTGTGAAGACCAGTGTGTTCCAGGCTACGACTGTTTGCTCTCTGTGCAAACCTAATCCCTTCAGTAAACATCAAAAATGTCTGTAGCTCACATCTGAAGATCCTGGCGCGACCACTCAACCTGGAGCCACTGCCCACCCTCAGGTCTCTGCATGAAAGGGATCCTTGTCAGCGAGTGGGACGCAGGGACTTTGCTATCCCTCCTCTGACCCAAGAGGCAAACGTGACCCACAGCTCCCACACAGGAGGCCAAGTTCTGCTCCTAGCACACAATCCTGCTGCTGCAGGAGCAAGAAAACGATAAAGAACATGGGCTGTGACACAAAGTCAGGTTGCTGTAGCAGGCACCCCCTTCCATGCCCCTTCAGACACAAGCTCCTCTCCCAGGAGCCCTGGTGGGACTCATGCTCCGGAGTGCCTCTGGCCAGATCCCACCTTCAGCTGTGCACATATCCCAAGGGAGGTGGTGGGGGTGGAACCACAACACAACTGACTTGCTTTTTATTGTCAGGCTAGTTTTGTTCCCAGTTAAGAGGTGCTGAAACAACTTGGCAAAGAGCTGGAGGAGAACTGGAGCCAGAGAGGAGAGGGAGCAGAGAAGCCAGGGCGGGAAGGGCCCGTGGACACTTGGATGAGCTCAGGCTGCAGGGGAGCTACAGTCTCTGGCATACATTAACCCTCTCCCCAGGCAGTCCCAGAATTTGCCCACTGATAATAAACGTACCAGCAAGCAATTTCCTCACAAATGGAAAAAGATACGTAGCAGCATGAAGGATGCTGCAAGACCTGCCAGGAACTCAAGCGTTATCCCTTCCAGGAAACACTACACCAGAGATAAACACCGACCTGCGCTGGCAACTCTCACAGCACATTGAACCTAAGCCTTGATTTTCAAAACTGTGCTTTTGCTCTTTAGGGTCACAAAGGTACTCAAAAACACAAGGCAGAACGATGTATGGGACAATGAAGCAATGGCTGTCCAGCTCCCCAGTCATGCCAAAAAAGCCACTTGGCCATGCAGAGCCTGCAGGTGCCCAAAAACATCATACAAGCTCAAAATGTATTAGTAACACCTTCCCCATCATAGCCATTTCATTACCAATGAGTTTCTGAATGGTAAGAGTGGGAAAGAAGCCTATGAAGAGGAAGCTCAGAGGTGAAAAGGATATAACCATCTTCTCGCATTCTTCATCTTCATCCAATTCTTTTCCTGGATTCAAGAGGGGTGCATGACCCTAACCTGAAACCAATGGTCCGCACTACAAAGGCATTTCTGTTACTCCAGAGAGGGAGACTGGCATGTCTGTCTGGTGACCCAGACTGATAAAAATCAACACTTTTCCTTGATGAGGGCTGATCATAAAAGCACCCTGAAGAGGATCACAATAACAAGGGTGTTTGTATTTCATCTGCACATCTGCAGCTTGATCTTCATTTGATCTATGACATAACTGGGGCAACAGAAAAGGATGCTGGATTTTGATTCTAGTACCCTGGGCACAAGAATAGTTCTACCCGAATCCTACAAAAAGCAGCGCCCTACCTAGAGGTAGTTTCACAAGCATTTGGTGGAATTTTACACTACTTCTGTTAAAACAGTGGAAGGTTTATATGTAAGCATTCTTTCTTTGGCTTTAGATCAGATGCAATAATTTTAGAAAATAACTTTTACATGGGGTTAACTTAAGCCTAAATAAGCTAATTTTCCACTAGGAGGGTGGGAAGAGGAAATTGAACAAAGAAAGATGACTGCACTCAAGCTCACACCTAGCTAACCATTTAAGGCATGTTTTCTTCAACTTCCTGGTGCAAGCTTGTGCTATACTATCTAATCTTAACCTTCCTTCTCCTAGAGACATAAAGCACGGGAAGAACAAGTTATCTTCCATTATACACTCTATCATTCCAGGCCACTAAAAACTGTTCTGTAAAATAAAACAGCTGGCTGCCTTCTTTTTTTTTTTCCTTTCAAACTGCATTTAAGGACTTTACGGAGAAGAAGTTCAAGCCCTTCTGCTGTAGGAAAGGATGAAAGAAAATTACAGTCTTATCTTACTCTTATACACAGGAAGCACTCACTCATCCCCATGCTGTCATTATTTCCAGTAGTGGTCAACTTTTGCTCTATCCCAATGCACAAACGCAGGCTCTTGGTGCTGAATGCCTACATGCTTAATTAAGAAGCCCGTGGGCAACCTGCAAAAAGGCTTCCTGTTGGATATAGCCAAAGCTTTAAGAATTATGCAACATTAATAAGGCTCTGGGCCTTACCAGCCCTACTTACCAGCCTGAAACATACCATCCTGTCTTTTTTACAGAGCACTGATTTTCCACTTCTGAAATCTACTTTATCTTCTACCTTATTCTTGAAAAAATGTTGAATGTTACCGGCACAAATGCTTTCAATCAATTCACGCTCTCTGGGGTTGATTAGAAAAGAGAATTGTGCTTCAAGAGATGACATTGAGGCCTCAACATCTGTTTCCATTCCATATTAGGAATGAAACTACCTCCAAGAATTATTGGGGACAAGAGGGTGGGAGTGTGGAACAAAGCAAGAAGTCACCAGGATGGGTATGTCCTCAGCAGCAAAGCCAGCAAGTAAGAGAAAGGCTCATGTTCCACTTTTTTTTGTTGCAGATCAGTTCTTTAGCACCTACCCTGACTGTGTTCTTCCCACCTCTGCAATATTCCAAGTTAATATTTTTCTACTTCGCATCCATAATCAAATGTTCTTGGAGAAAAAAAAAAAGATTTCCATAAGATGACTAGCTTTCAACAAACCAGTATGAAAATAAAGTCTCAAAATATTATGAATCTAGTCTTACGTTAATCCAGCGGGCACCCAGAGCAGCAGAAACATCTCCCACACAAGCCAGATTACCGTCGGGCGAAGAAGGTTAAATTCCTTCTTTTGGACCAGAATTCAAATGAATCACAGCTAAGAAGCAGCGTGCTGCAGATGTGTCACATATGTTTAATTCAAGCTAACTGCGATTAGCTGTTTTTCAGCGTATCAGCAAACCGAATGAACTCACGGCTGCATGACTGTGGATCCTCATGCAGGGAAGCAGCAAGAACCAGAAGCTGCTGGTGGTGAAGGAGGGTGGTTAACTGCTCTTTCAGGAATAGTCCGTGGTTGTTGCATCAGGACACCTTAGCACTCATGTATATACATGACTAAGATGGCACAGAGGACCTGCCTATGTTGGTTTTCTGCCTTGCTCCTAACTGCTTACCAGTGGTTCCTGGTGCTGCCAAACATGGAAATGTAACTCTTTACCAGGCTGTCAGGGTAGTGTCACAGCTACTGTCAGCTCAGCTAATACTGCAGTCAGACTGCTCAGTTCAGGTGGCCTGCTTTTACTAAGACAGTAGCTCTCCAGGTGACATCATTCTTCTAAAAAAACAGTATCTGCTGCTCCAACCTCAATCAGGTACCTGAGCTGGACAGATAAGCAATTTTTCATCCAATATTATACTACTCTGTGAATGGACTATCTCCCTGTATCTGCAAGCACATCACCAAATCTCAGTGAGTGTGGAGAGTTATTTCTGCAACCACAAAAATTCAAACGGCTTTCCTGAATGTTTAAATCCTCATGAAGCTCATTCAGCCTCTTAGAAAGATTTGTATCTACTTTAGTCACAGGAATTTTTCGAAGCCCTTACTATGTGAGACAGTTATCTGTAATCGACTCTTCCAGATCTCTCTTCTATCCAGTGCTTTTCTAGGAAGGATTCTTAAGATCATTTTTTGGCATCAGGCTTCCCTGTCCCCCCCTCTCCCCTGCCATGAGAGGAACGAACTGAAAGCAGTACTGAGCTGTCTGGAGGTGTTGCTCAGAGCTGACTTGGCTCGCAGAGGATGGATAACCTCAAAGCCCTGTCTGGCAGCTTCACTTATACAGCACTTACGCAGGCCCCTTCAATTCTCCCGATTTCAGTGGCCAGCAGGAAAGTCCTCCTGTCTGCATGCGCTAATTCCAGCACCTCACGGGGAAAAGCAGCCCTGCCTCCTCTGCCAGTGCAGGAGGAGGAAGGGAGAAAATGCTGGGAAGGGGGGGGAAGCACATCTGGAATCAATTGGAGAGTGCTGAATGCTTCAGAAAGAACTGCAGAGCTGGCAGAAACCATAGCGAGGAGCCGCGCGTTCAGACGTGACTATGGAGCAAAGGTGGGGGACAAGACGTATGCAGCATACTTAAACACAAAACCAGAGCTCCTCTTGAGGCTCTTTTCTTTTTTTAAATGCAAGCAGCTAAACGTCTCAGCCTAGTCACACTGCCACCAGCCTATCGTGGGTACAGTCAGAATGCAGCACAGAAGAGGGGATGAGATGCGCACAGCCCTGGCCAAGCAAAATGGGGCTCATCTGCGACTCGGGGCTCAGGAACACAGCAACAATACTTTATCAAGCTGCTCTTGGGGTGTGGGGCAGAGGAAATCTGTCACTGACTTGGCACACACTCAAGAACAGAAATTTGATGGTTTGAAACCACAGATTTCTTCCCACAGTTCCTTTCTATTCAATGCATTCTGCTATCTCCTGCTACTTCCTGGGAAGTGGTGGTTCTGGAAAGAAGAGGGTCACGGAGAAGCAACTCACCCGTGCCACAGCCTGGTACAAAGACTGACTACAGTTATGCAGATGTATTACCAACAAGTAGGGAGCAGGGAGCACTGCGACTCTGACACGCACGTACAAAATTCAAAAAGGGAATTAAAAAGTCAAAAGAGAACACAAAAGAACTACAAAAATGACTACAAGATTGGAAAAAGCACATGGCTGAACACTGAAAAACTTGAAGAGCCCTATCTATTCTACTTATAATTTAAAAAAAAAATTAAGTGGCAACTGATTATTTTGTGAAAGTATATTAATGGTGAGGAGGGAAAAAAAAAAAGTAGGCACTAATAATATTTAATCTAATGAACAAAGGCATCAAGAAAACCAATAGCCAGAAGCTGAGTCTGATAAATTCAGCCCTGGTAAAAGACACCATTTTATTTTGTTTACTGATTTCTAAATGACATTCATTAAGTCAGCTGGTGCGAAGGACTCAGCCCTTTCCATCTCTTCATGCTGAAAACATCGTCATTCAAAACAGAGGTACCAGAGTGAGCCATGATGACCTACAATGCAGACACTGCCAGAAGAGACAACCTAAAGCCAGATCTGTAGGACAATATTCCGGAAAGCTAAGAAGAGCTGGTGGAAGTCGGTGCACATAAATTAAATTAAGGATTAAATTAAGCAGCAGACACATTTATAAGTAAAATGCCTTCACCTTATGGAGAAGAACAAGCTACTGAAAAGTGTAGGTACACTTTCCTGTACCATCTAATATGATAAACTACCAACTGGCCTCAGAAGCAGCGGGTCAGCTTCCCTCCCCGGCTGTTGCGAGATCTAGTCATGCTACGGCTATAGCCAGAAAATTAATCCAAACAATAGTCATCTGTTTGGTCATAAACTGAACTGTCTCGCTTTATATGTGCCTAAGCACGATGCCCAAAGCATTGAGGAGGCTGAACATATGGCCAGGGCAGCGAGATGAGGGGGGCTATTCTTCTCACAGCAGCCCATAGTTACGCTACATTAAGCGCAACTTGAAAATGCACCTGAAAGCCACTTCATCCCAGAACAAGAGGTTACGTGGACATTTAGCGTATGTTATTGCCACTACCTGCTTCTCCTACGCTTAACTTTTCTAGCATCCCAACTGTAAGCCAGCTTAAAGGTGGTTTATACACAGTGAATTTGTCAGGTATCTCAGGAAAGACTTCCCCTCTGTTATTAAATCCTTTTAAAGCCTCTTTCCCCCAGGCCTTCCAGCTAACGTATGTTTACCAAATTCCTGCAGTAACCACAAACCAGCACAGACTTCTCCCCTAGAGAGGCCACCTGCATGGCTCAAAGGTGAAGCCCGAGGTCAGTAGCACATCTGACCACCTCTCAGATGGCTCCTTGGGCTGGGTGTCATAATTCATCTCCTGCAGCCCCCATGCTCAGCAGTATCTTTGGAAGCATCCTGCTTTCCCTTGTCACCACCGCTTTGGTCAAATAAAACATGTGTGTGTGGGCTTAACAACCAAATATTCACATTGAACTATTGCATATTACCGGTAGTCCCACTATGCTGTTTTACTGAAGCTAAATCAATAAGCCTTCAAAGCTAAATTGATATAAGAGCATCTCATTTTGGCGGCACGCCCGTCAGCATCTGCAGCTCCATTAATATGTTACTGCATGAGTTCCTGTGAAATTTACCCCTCTATAATTCCCAGCAGACCTCTACCTTCCACAGCCAAGTGCATTAAAGGTCCTTTTTTCACCCCTCCTCACTCTGTCTGCTCACACCTACAGAAAGACAAGAAAACAGGCTACCCAAAACGTAAACCCTTTCAGCCAGCCAGTCTCCCCTTCTGTACATCCCCTTTCACACACACAGTGTCAGGCTAAACAAAGCCACTCGCTCCAGGATATAGGCCTAGAAAAAAAGCATTAGCATCTGGCAACCAAGAGCAGCACCCCAGCACACAAGCCTGAGAGCAAACACAAGTCTCTGGCACCAAGAGGAAACACCGAGACATTTGCCTGACTGCTCCTGTCAATCTTGCAGTGGGGGAATGCCCGATTATTTTTTTTTTAAATATATTTTTATCATATTACTGAAAGGAAATGCCAGGGACTGCTGCAGCCCCTGTCCCTTGAGGCTCTGCTGCTGCCATCAGGCTGCACTGCCTTTGCAGCGATGAATATTTAAACAGGGCAATAAATATTTCAGAGCACATTCATCCTGATGAGAAGTCTACTAGAATAAGAGAGACGAGGCAACCACGCAGGGCCGGGGCCGCTCCCTGTTCTGCCCCTCTGGCTCCCGCACCGCCTGCCCTCCCTCAGCCCTCCTTTCCTCCAGCCTCAAGAGGCACCTGAGCACCTCAAATATTCATGAGCACAGCTCCGGTTACTTTCCAAACAAGCAAAAACACAGTGAAAAAGTAAAAAGGTGCTCTGGTCTCCAGAGAGGTGCTGAACACAGCAACAGTGTGCTTTGCTTTCCCCTTTTCTGGGGCCTCTGGCTTTGGGGTGTAGCACTCACACCCAGGGAGAAAAGAATTTGCTTTAAGACCCCACAGGGTCTTAAGACCTTTTAATATCACACCTTGAAAGAGCAGGAAACCAAGGCCACCAAACCCAAGAGCTCAACGAGGAAAGTGTGAAAGCCTGTCTCTTTTCCCCACAACGCCGCTCCTTAATTTCAGCCGGGCATTTCCGTGGGTGTTTCTCGGTTGCCAGCAGCTCCGCTGGGCTCTCTGTGGGATGCTAACAGATGTACACAACTTGGCCATCTCTGGCACGGATAAAATCAGCCAGGAAACAGGTTTAGGACATAATAGAAAATGCATTCATTTACTCAGCTGTCATCCGCATGTCATTCGTGTACTGGGGGCTATTTGGACTTTCACTCGGGGTTTTAACTGGGACCTTGGCTATGTTCTCATCTACAAACTTTTTATAGACAATTCCAGGTGGTAACTAAATTGTCACAGTAAATTTTTAAGGAAATCAAAATCACATATAAGACACTCGTTCAGAATCAAATTTATAGTGCCATAAAAGCCATGGCCATCCTCAAAAACAGACTTTCAGATCAGCTGCCACTGTACATCTCACTAGATTCAAATGACGCCAGGTATTTGCTGGTCACACAACACATGGAGAAGCCTTCAGAAAACTTTCAAGTGTGAAGTGAAGCCAAAAAGGCATCCTCACAAAGAAGAGCCAGCAGCCAAAGGGCTATCCTAAATGACAGGCACAAGCTAGCCTGCCCTGGCTAACTGAGCTGTACCAGGGCATCTCCTTTCCAGGTAAAGACTGTAATTAATAGTATATAAAAAGAGAAGCCTCTCTGCCTTCCTAGCGCCCATGTTTTAAAAGATAACTGCAATCTCAGTATGTCACATGCTCTCAGAGATGCCTCTCAGACCACTCAAGAAGACACTCCACACACTGGATCCTGGCCCAGCATAAGGTACAAGCTGGGCGCCAAAAGGATCAGTGCTATCACAGCTAGGGCAGGCCGGCCATGTGCAAAGGGACGCGACAACTCAGCAAGGTCTGCAGATACACAATCTTGGATTAAACTGCTAAATTCCCCTGCAGTCTCACTTCAGCTGCTTTCAGACCTTTGAAGGGAAACAGACAGGTCATTGCTACGTGCAGAAAGGTCGCTGCAGCACATCAAGAGAGCGCTTCCTACTGCAAGCCAAAGCTCCTGCTATTTCATCCACAGTCCTCCTGCTCAAGGGATGAGACCAAGGCATCATCCCAATACTGCGCAGCCTGCTTGGGATGACTGGTTTCCCATTAATGAAATTTTCCTTCATCCCCTATTACACAAATTGGCTCCAAAGCAAAGTATTGAGTGGTCAAACAGCAAAAACCTCTCTCCAAATAGCATTTCAAGGAAGAGAAGCTGCCTACAGAATAGGCGGATCAATCACCTGCCACATCCCTCTCCGTCCCTGCTGACCTAAGGCTCCTAGAAGAGCAGCAGCATCCTTCCTCAAGACTGACCATCAGCTGTGCCACCAAAAAGATGCTGTTTATATTAAATGTATAAAATTGCAATGACAGCAGAGAGTGACAATGATCCTGCTGCTTTGCCAGTCCTGGGATCTTATGTCTCTCTCCTAACCACCACCTCAACTGTCCTGTCCTTCACATATCACTAAAACTTAATGGATTCAGGCAGGAGTCAGACCCAACCTGGCCCAAAAAGCACCTTGTACTTTCCTATCCTCTTAGGAGCTTATACACGGGGGAAGTGAAACATACTAGGAGATGAGCAATTACCTCACCAAGCAATTTAGAGCAGGAGCCACCATTTTGCAGCAGACATCAAAATAATGAGTGTTCCCCTGCTGACTGTGCAGCTCTGCTATTCCCATGATGGGCCACGTACTCAGGAACACATTAACATGGAAAAAAATGGCATCTGATCCCAGGCAAGAATAAAAAGATAATGTTTTCTACAATCCACAAAGTGTTACAAAGGAAAACAACATTTAATCCTGTGGCTCCTGAGGATCTCTCATGAGTCAGAAAATAAATGCAAACAGATGAAAAAGTTAATTTGGATCATATCAGCCCGACTGGCACACAAAGGGCAGAGCAGGCACCCTGGGGAGAGGGAGGGAAAGATTTGCTGTAGATCAGGTTACTATCACTGACAGCTGACCTAAAACACCACAAGATTTCAGATGAGACTGCCATCTCTTCTAAGTTTTAAAGGTGCAACCACCTCCTTCCAGAGATCAGATGTGTGAAATGCATAACACTGAGGACAGGGAGGAAGGAGATCCTGTAGAACAAGTATGTAAACAGCCAAGATGACAATCCTCACTGCTTTAGAAAGAGCACAATTAACTGAGAACAAGAAGAAAGCAGAGGTGAATTGTACCTTTAAAGATGTAAAAGTTTTGATCTGAAGCAACAAGGATATAAGGAACCAGCATAATTTCTCATTAGTCTGAAGCCACTGCATCAAACAAACAGACAATTCTTCTGTCCTACAGACATGCTCTTTCAGAACAGTCCCTGAGCAACCAAACACATTCTCAGCCTGGGGAGCCAGAGGCCCAGCCTGCTGCATGGGCTCCATGCAGTCATCCCCCAGATGGGCCTGCAGAGCCCACAGATGTACTTCATCACTGTCAAACCTGAAAAACGTTCTTCAGCACAAGCCCTCAGCACTTCAGGTTTTAACATCCTCTTGTTTGAAGGAACCTGAGGTGGCCTTCTCTGCTGGAAGCAAAGGGTAGACAACACTGAGTGTCTAGAAGGCCAACCAGGTACCAAAGGGAAGAACAAATCAGGGCCCTGTAACCTCTTTTTCTGTCCTGAGTGATCCTTTCCTATTTTGTGTAGCCAGGTTGGTAAAGCTCATTGCAAACTAAGTGTTATTGGTGTCCTATTAAATTTTCAGGAAGAATTTGAGTTCAAAAGTGGCCAATGACACCAGAAATAGCTGCCTACATCAGCAAACATGTTTATTGTTACCTGAAGCGCTTCTGCTTTCCTAGGCCTTCAAAATGCACTGCAAGATTCACAGGAAGACTGATAGACAGGGCCAGGCTAGATGGAAAAAAGCCTGGGTGTGGTGGTCGAGTTACTTTGGGATGGTGTACTGGCAATGACCTCTGGCGAGCCACCCTAGTTAACCAGGGGGATAGTGTGCTAATTCAGAGTAGAGATGTAATTACTACTGATGGGCTAGGTAACTTAACCAGCTGTCACTTGGGAAGCAAGGCTTCCCTTAGGAGCATAACAAGCTCAATAGACCAGCTGAAGTGAACGCAGCATGGGCAACAAACAAGAGGAATTAGAAGTCCTTGTAACTAAAGGAGACTATGATGTGATTGCCATCACAGAAACGTGGTGGGATAATTCACATGCCTGGAGTGCTGCAATTGCTGGTTATAAACTATACAGGCGCGACAGGCAGGGTAGGAGAGGAGGTGGGGTAGCCCTGTATGTCATAGAATGCTTTGACAGCCTAGAGCTGGAGTATAGTAAAGACAGGGTTGAGGGTCTCTGGATAAAAATCAGAGGAGCTCGAAATCAGAGAGATATAGTGATGGGAGTCTAC
>VZTU01025582.1:0-25086 GCA_013400835.1 Zapornia atra
AACTCAGGATGTTCCATGATTCTGTGATTCTAATAATTATTAAGACAGTGCACACTTACTCTGGCTAAGTTCATCTAATGTCATGGTATCACAAAAAGCAGAAATGGCCTATCTTCCCTGCTTCCAACCACACACACCTCCTACTCCCTTTTGCACAGGTTTTATTACCCATTTTAGCTTTCCATGAGCCAATTCAGCTCATTAGTCCAACAGAAAATAAAGACATTTTCCACCATGTTAGCTCGTTGAACTGGCTCACCAAGGCATTGGAGAAGCGTCAGAGATACTAGGCAGAAAACAGGAATCTACAGCTAGTAGCAGCAGAAACTGCTGCAGGACCATCCTCATCAGCAGCTACAAGTAGTTAAATTAGCTCAACAGCTGGCGTAGCTGCATGCCAGAGCTGGTGAAATCATACCTGGAAGTAGTCTAAAATAAAATAAGCCTTCCAAGGGAATGTATTTGGAACCTTCTACATCTCTCAGAACCTCTAAGCCAAAGCAAGAGTTAAGTTTCTCTATATATGAAACTATGCCCTGCTTTATGGTAGTTGTGATATTAACAAATACATAATGCTTGTAATGCAATCAGATGATTTCTTTCCAGAAAGTCTCCATTTATGTAATATATGCGTTACAGAAAGAGTCCTACAGACTATCTCACCTTACCTGCTCGTACTGCATCATACACTTAGATGAAAAAAGATTTTAGCCTAGACTTTTCTGAATTATTTCTTTTTTAACTCGGTCTCTTTCCTCTTGTAAAACAAACAAACAAACAAAAAAGGCATTTTATACAATTACTAAACACCAACCACCAAAAACCCCACGAAACTTTGGGATGGGGGGTTTGAACGCCATGAAGTTTACAATGCTGCAGACAGCTTATCTAACAACTCATGTTTTCAAACAAGATACTTCCTCCTTTC
Organism: Zapornia atra; assembly: GCA_013400835.1. Classification (NCBI taxonomy): domain Eukaryota; kingdom Metazoa; phylum Chordata; class Aves; order Gruiformes; family Rallidae; genus Zapornia; species Zapornia atra. Next base: position 929 of record VZTU01025582.1, read on the forward strand.
ATCTCCCTCCCCACTCCTTTTTCCCCCGCTGCACGCAGCCACTTTCAAACATGACCACTTTTAACTCATAAAAAAACCCCCAAAATGTACTTTTCTGCCAAGTGAGCAAGTTGAAGAAGCTTACAGAGGTGATCAAGGGTAAGAGTAGGTTAAGACTTCACTTATCAGGAGCAGAGCTTTGTTCTGAAAACTTGTAAGCCTTCAAAAGACATCAGCTGCCCCAAATTTTTACCTGTACTCCAAACCAACCACCCCAGTTTCTTTTGTCATTACTGCAGGAGATGCAATAGCTATTTCTCCAAGAAGGGGATCAAAAAGATCAAAAAGAGACTTTTTCTAACCCATCAAGCACATGCCATATTTTTCAAAGTTCAGATTTTAACAATAAATTTATCCAAAGTGAAATGCATGAGCAGATTCTGGCATCATCACATGATATTCTTGCGTTGCATTAAGAAGAACTCAATTGTTAAACAAAACACAAGTGTCTTTACCGGAGAGTGTCTGGTAGATCCTCTAGTGAAATGCTTGTCACCAGTTTTTGGAAGGTATGGAAGAGTTCCACTTTACAAATCTTGGATCTGATGGGGGAAAAAGAAAAAAGGAAAAAATTCTGATTGGAAAAAGGAATCAGAAATGCACTTCCTTTTACAGTTCACAGTTGTACATCCCACATGAACATTTTTTTAAGAACTATGTTTATTTCTCCAAGAATGTAAAAAGTTCTCCACAATTTATCTTTCTTATCCCATCTGAGCTGTCCACCTGCTTTTTCCCTTCATTTTAAATTGACATTCCCTTCATTTACATTGACAAAGAGTCATATTGTGCCTGTTGTTCCAGCCAGCACTCTTGTTGGTTTGCAGAAAGAACATTTTAGTATCCCCACTGTTATCTGCATGAGGCTGCGCTGACATCAGCTCACAGCTACAGCCAGGTTGAGCCAGAAGGAATAGCCCCAGAACTGATCAAGGAAGGACAGAAAGGCTCCAAATGCATGTTCAAGCTGGCAAACTTTCTATTATTCAGAAGGAATAAAAGAACCAATAGAACTATCTGGAACAATGCTGTCCTTTTCACAATGATGACAAGGACACACTCAGCAACAGCTGCAGGGCAGTTAAATACAAAGAGCTGCATCAAAAAATAAAGCAAATCAAAGTCTGAAAGGTCTTTTGAAGATACCATATGCATCTATGTCTGCTTTAAGCCATTCTTTTCCCCCAAAGAGAAGGCAACCAGAAGAGCTGTTTATAAAGCATGGCATGTTTTGGAAGCTCCAGCTATTTTCTCTAGTTAATTCTCTTTATCTGCTTGTCTTCATAACATCGGATTTAGATCTCTAACACACGAAAGTTGATTCTCCAGAAACTCTGAAAAAAAGACCAATTTTAAAAAACCAAACCAAAAACCCCCCACCAAACCCACCAAAAAAAACCCAACTCAAACCCTATTTTGCTGGTACATTTTTTAAGAACCCCGAAACTGGCAGGTAAAGATGCTCTAAAATTTTACCTTCATCTTAATCTGTCAAAGGTTTATATTGTAGATTTTGCTGGTTTAATTAATTAAGCATTAACAAAAATACATACCAGACATCTATCTAAAATTCCTTTTAGTCATTCAGCTTTACCTTCCTTGATATTTAGTGTTACCTAGCATATTGCAGGGGGTAAAAAAAAACCCCAAACAATTCCCACCAATCACCCTGAGACTCCTTGAGGGGAGAAAATCCATGGTAGAAATTGAAGTCGACTTTACTTACTAAATGCACATACCCCGCACCCCCAGTAAGACTATAAATTCCCTACTTTCATTATAGAAATTCCTTTACACAAAAGCATAAACAGTTTATTTATTCCTTGGCACTGCTTTTTAATCCTGATTTTCTAAGGAAACAAGACCTTTGCAATGAGAGTGTCTGGCAGGCCCTCCTTAATTCATAACTTTTGAACGTTTTAGTGAATTTTGAGCACCTGTAAAAAAAGAGAGGATTTCCTTTCCCTTTTTTCCCCATTCCTCAGATTTCTTCCTGCTCTAAAAATGCTCTGTGCATTACATGAGCTGACAGAGGCACGTATGCTAACAAATAATATATATGCATCCAGACATGACAACATCCCACCTGCTTTGATGGCTCCCAATGCCTTTCTTCGTTGTTCCCTGCCGAAAGCCATCTGAGGTAACATCCAGAGGTTGCTCTGGGACTGCACTCCAACTGATAGCTGTACAAGAAAGGATTATGAACAAAGGAGATGCTCTCATCACAGAAGCAGATATTAACAGTTCTTCTCATTCTGCAGCCTCACATAATACCATGCTGCTTCCCAAAACAATTTAAACTAGACAGAGGACCATAGTTCTCCAGGGACAGAATCCATGTAAATTCAGTTTTATAAAAAACAAACAAAAAACTACCCCCCACATGGACACCTTTCATCTTAAGCATGTTCTTCAAGATGATAGAAGAATCCATGCCTCTAAATATTTGGCCTCCTGCTTTTTAGTTCTCCCCTTTTCAGGGACATTCTCCTTCCTTTAGCGCATCCTGTCCAGACAAAGCATGAAGAAATCTCCAAGTCAAACAGCTTATTTTCCTACCAGGCTGTGAAATACTCCAAACTACTTGCACCGATTATTCCATGTTTTCCTTATTCATTTATTATGTGACATTATTTTACTGTGTATTGTATACTCTAAATAGTTTCCTCTCTGTTTGATAACTGAGGCACATCAAATATCTGTAGACTTTATTTGAAAAATGTTACTAGCTAGCAGTCAAATAAAAATCATTTGTTGTAAATTTCTGAATGCTGAAAACTCTGCATGCCTTATATTATAGATGTAAAAACAACTAGCAAAGCATCAGAATGTTAAGAGGAGCAAACTGATTTACATGCCCAATCTGTCCCTTCTGACCTTCCACAGCCTAACAACAGTTCCTTTACCTTCTCCTGCCTTGAAACAATTTTTGTTCCCTACTTTCTTCCATTTCTCTGGATTCCTACAAGGCAACCAGTTGCACATGCATTTACCCTAAAGAGAATTTTCACAGCTTCCCTCCTTCATGATACCATCTTTCTCTTCAAGAATGCTCCAAAACTACACATTATAAAGCATATTATGCAGACTGGTTATGTTAATCACATGTATATTACAATTGCATGCTGCAATTGCCATATACTAAGCGTAAATTGTACTTGCAACGTGATTTAGGTACAACAGTGTGTCACTCTACTAAATGAAAATCCTGTGTAGTGTCAAGTAAGATTAAATACATACAACTGGTATTAAACCCTCCGCATGTGGAATATTTAAAACCACCTAGTCAGAAGATATCAGGTTCTGACAAGCAGATAAAAATTCACTTTAAAATGAGGATGTTTTCTATGCTTTCATTTTTTCAGTTATCGCAAATTTCAAAAACATTAAATGGAACACATTTTTCTTTTTAAAAATGCCAGCTGGTATGTTCCTACCAACTGTGTTCCCATAATCAGTGTAACAGCCCTGAATTTAGAATTTATTCTGATTTTCACCAAGAAAAAAAAAAATCAACCTGGCATAATTCATACATGTGAAAAAGCATTATAAAAAAACACCACTCATCTTTATTTAACAGAATTGTCTGAGTAACTGTACAGAAAAAGACATACACAGGATTTTAGTCACGGCTAGCTTCAGATCTTTTCTGCTAAGTGAATTGCCACCATTTTTTAATGATGGGTTTTGTTTCCTACTTCACAAAATCATAATCTTTTCTTTCCTGGCACCTGAAAATAGCTGCAATTTAATGCATCTACATTTCATTAAGGAATCTCTTTTTATCATCAGCTGAACTTTAACAAGGTAACCTCCAATTAAGCCAGAAAAGGACACCACAGCAGAAGGTACGTGTGTCCACGCTTAAATCTGCTGAACCATACACATACAGTGGCAGTTCTGCTGTTTCTTTCTTCCCCACATGACACCATGCTGCTAAATCACAACATGACCTGCATATTCATTCATCACCATGACAAAAAATGCCATGTCCAAAACCTCCATCAATTAAACCTTTACTTTATACTACTCTGTATTCTTTACATGTCCACATATTTCTGGAGAAATTACATGCGTAATTCAGCATGGCAAGTCTGTTCTTTACCAAGCAAAATGCAAAATTAATTGAAAAAAGAAGGTTTGGGATTGTTTTGTTTTCTTATTGCCCTCAGAACTTTTGTTTTCACTGGTTATTTTACATCTTTGTTTAGATTCTCAATTCTTAGTGGCATCAACCAATTATTTATTCAGTCTGGAAACTCCCTACAGGGAACTAGAGGCTGAGTGAATACTATAAATTATTAACACTTCAGTTCTGGTCTGAATATTCTTGCTGTAAGTCAGACTTTGCCTCTAGCACTGCCAATGAATGATGTTGTGTTCTGGGAAGCCACCAATTTGCACAGTTATGCAACTATCTCAAGTCAACTCACCTGCACTACAAGGAACAAGTTTTGTTTTGCTCTTAGCTTGAACTTCCTGAATTGCCTGACGACTGTGTTCAAATTGAAGATCTGATTGCAGCAGTTTAACCTCCTGAGTGAGAAAACCATCTGGTAAACATGAGATGTGCTGACACCTAAAGTAAACACAGAAAAATACAAGTGATTTTAAGTTTGGTCCCCCCAGACAGGCCAGTTTTGTGAGATTTCCCTTCATAATCTCAAACATGTTACTCGTACACTGAAATTGAATTGAATGCGAGTTATAGAAGAGAGACAAAGAGTTTTGGGAACATTTTTCCCTTCATAAAAACAAAGCCACACAGTTTATTAAGACCCCTATATATCCTAGAAATACAACGATCAATTGATTTTTTAAAAGTCCTAGTTAAAAGTTAGCTAGATAAAGTACACAGGATAAAATATGCAATGTACTACTGCAATCATAATGAAGTATAATAATCAAAGTATTTACATTGTCAATCATATTACATGAACAACTCATATGAAACCAAAGGTTCATAATCAAAAACTAGAAAGATACAAAATATACTTACTGTTCCATGTATAATCTCATTTTTGTTAAATTACCGTAACACACGAACTGGGATTAGGATCAAATGAGGCCTAAACCAGCATGTGTTTAATCATTATAATGTTTACACAAAGCAGGCATAAATTAAGACTGAGTTCATACTGTCATACGTAGTAGTTTGAAAAAGTGACTGACTTTGCAACCTAATGAAGCAGGGCAAATTCTTGTACCATGTGTTACCAGCTGAGGAAAGGATTATCCAGTAAGCTCCACTGGATAGGTAGCTAGAGTTTCCCCTATTAATATACTATGACCTCTTTCATAACCATCTCAGATGGATGCAAAGCTATGGAAAAAAAAAGTTACTAAGTCAAGCCTTTCAGATTAACTGATCTGGCAACTGCCTCTTAAAAGCAATGGTTCAGCTCCTAGTTTCTTTCTTGTTCTCCTTTTCCTCTGCTCTTGCCCATTTCCATTTACTCCACTCTTAGGCTTGCAGGTTCCTTTTTGACACTGATTCAGCAAGAAAAATACCCACTTCCTATCCTTTTGCTGCTGGGATAGCTTTCATCAACTCAAAGATCTGAGGAGCAAGCCAGTGCACAGCAGATGACTTGGCTTTATATAGTATCAGCGCACTTCACCCCTCATAAATCTCCCTGAGGTGATAGTTGTGTTAAAAGGGCAGGGAGAAAAATTAAATCTTGGGTGTAAACCAGGACAAAGGAGTAGACAAATTCTGACCACCACTGAAATGCACAAAAGCTTTGCCTTTCCAGTCTAACACAGTCTTCTTCCAGGTGACCAATACAAGCTGTCACATGCTAGATGTCCTGAACCCCTTCAGCACATCACAGACCGGTTGAGGTGTGAAGTGTCCTCTCCTACTTCATCTGGTCTACCCCACCACCACCTGCTCAAGCAGGGCCACCTTACAGCCAGCTGTCCAGGACCATGTCCAGATGGCTTCTGAGTATCTCCAGGGTAGGAGACTCCAGAACCTCTGGGCAACCTCTGTCAGTGCTCTGTCACCTCCACAGTAAAACAGTGTTTCCTGACATTCAGAGGGAACCTCCTGTGTTTCTGTTTGTGCCAGTTGCCTCTTGTCCTGTCACTGGGCACCACTGGAAACAGCCTGGCTCCATTTTCTTTGCACACTTCCCTCAGTTACCTGTATACAGTGACAAGATCTCCCCCAAACCTTCTCTAGGCTGAACTGTCCCTCATAAGTGAGATACTCCAGTCCCTTGAACGTCCTTGAGGGCCTTTGTTGGACTCTCTCCATGACACTCTTCTACTGGGGAGCCAAGAACAGGGCCCAGCACTCCAGCTGTGGCCTCACCAGTGCCAGGAGGGAGGAATGCTCACCTCCCTGGATCTGCTAGCAATACTTTGCCTAATGCAGCTCAGCATTTAAAGTGTTACGGAAGTCTAGGCAGACAATACCCACTGCTCTACCCTCCCCTAGCAGGCCACTCACTTCATCAGAGGTTGGTCAAACATAACCTTGGTAAATCCATGCTGACTACTTCTGGTGATTTTTCTTGTCTTTTGTGTGCCTCGAAATGGTTTCCAGGATTAGCTGCTCCACCTCCTCCCCAGTGGTCAAGGTGAGGCTGGCCAGCCCTCTTTTTCTCTATAGTACACAGGGCTACTTTCTGAAGATGTGAATTTGTAGAAATTCACCTTATCTGTAAACAACTTCAGTGCAGAGGCCTGGTATTTGTGTGACACATTGTCTCCCATAACTCACTATCTCCATACAGCACACTTACCTTTCAATAATTGCTCTCCGCATAGCTTCTTGGCTATATGGACACTTGCCCACTATAACTGCTGACAGATACACTGGATACTGCAGGAAATGCATCAGAAGAGCTCCCTGACACCCTAACACATTCCAGCGAGCCATTTTATCACTGCAGGACATAGAGCATGTTCTGTCCCCACGACCTGGCTTCACTCGTAATAGTCCCACACAGTGATATCCTAGCCCAGGTACTCGGGCATCACCCAGCACTCCAGGTACACATTTTGCTCCAGTTCTATAAACATCTACAACCTTTGGTCTCCCTAAAGCAGTCTCCTTATTAGCTGTTTGCATCTCTACAGAACATTCACAGATCTTTGGATTTCTGCCATCCTGTTTCACAGATACTTGCTGAACAGAGAGGTCTTCAGTGATTACAGAAAAACAGCCATCATCATCAGTTTTCATTCTTTTGATGACATGATTACTTGAGGTTGTCTCTGATTTCCTTTTATCTTCTATTCCCAAATGTTCATGGTTACTTTTACACTCTGATGATTGTCCAGCTGCATCACCTCCACTCATTGGCTTGGAAAGCTGGTTCTCTGGTTCAGTAATTGGAATAATAGAAGCATCTCCACCTACAACAAAAAAAATGTAATGTAAAAACAGGACAAAAGTGCATCTCATGACTGGAACACAGTCACACCGTAATGTTATGGCTACTAGTAGTTTTTACAAATTTGCGTTCAGGAAAATTTGATTACAAGAACTCACTTTTCAAACAACATTGCCCTATACTATAATAAACCAGATTTCCCTGAAATTTGGGCCAAATACATGGCATTTTAAGTTTTGCATTTTACCCAATGGAAAAAAAAAAAGCAAAGAAGCAAAATTTGAAACAAAAATTATAAAGCAAAAGGTGTCAAAAGACATTTGACAGGCTACAAGGAGTGCTAACGATTCACACGAAAACTAGTTGGAAGGGACCCGTAAGGATCATCAAGTCCAACTCTTGGCTTCACACAGGAGCAGCCACCTCAGGGCATGTGACTTGAGTGCATCATCCAGATGCTTCTTGACCTCAGCCCAGCTCAGTGATGTGACCACTGCCCTGGGGAGCTTGTGCCAGTGCCCAACCACCCTCTCAGTAAAGAACCTCTTCCTAACATCCAACCTAAATCTCACCTGTCCCGTTTTCATGCCGTTCCCTCGGGTTCTATCCCTGGTCACCAAAGAGAGGAGATTGGCACCTGCCCCTTCGCTCCCCCTTGCAAGGAAGTCAGAGTGCCACAAGGTCTCCCTTCAGCCTCCTCTTCTCCAGGCGGTACAGATTGAGGGACTGCAGCCTCTCCTTGTAAGACTTCCCCTCCAGACCCTTCCCCATCCTCACTGCCCTCCTCTGGACACTCTCCAGTAGCTTCATGTCCCTCTTGTACTGTGGCGCCCAAAACTGCACACAGTACTTGACGTGAGGCTGCACCAGCACAGGGCAGAGGAGGACAATCATCTCCAGGCCAACCTAGCTAAACAATATAAACCTCAAAAGGATAAATAAAGAATAATCTATCAAATAAGGATGGAAATCTTAATCTGTATCACTAAAACAAGTTCGCAACCAAAATTCTGAACGTGAGAAGCAAACAAATCCTGACAGATGTGAGAAAAAGGCAGCAAGGAAATTATTCTGGCTAGGTGATAGGACAAGGGGAAATGGCAAGAAGCTGTGCCAGGGCAGGTTCAGATTAGACATTAGAAAAAAATGTTTTACTGAGAGAGTTGTCAGGGTCTGGAACAGGCTGCCCAGGGAGGGGCTGAGTCACCTTTCCTGGGTGTGTTTAAAAAAAGGGTAGATGAGGTACTTAGGGATATGGTTTAGCTTAGGATGGGAACGGTTGGACTTGATGATCTTAAAGATCTTTTCCAACCTTGAGATTCTGTGATTCTATTACATTTGATGATGTAAATTCTATTATCATATTGCATTAACAAACCAATCACAGTATATTGTAGCAATGCCCTCAAAATAATGAACATGTATGAGCCACTAATTCACTCTGCAAAGTACTGATGAGTCACATTTTGAGAGTAGTTGGACTTCTTTGTTCCGGTAACAGACCGGCAGTCGAAGACCACACCGGTAAGAACGCGGTAAAATCGAGACATTCAATAAGCCAGTAAACCACGAGGTCCCATTCCTACACTCTGCCAACAGATCTTCGTGGTGCTGTTTTAAAAAACAAAAAATACTACACACATGAAGAGCTTGTACCATGACAAAACAAAAATTCAGATCCACAAAGTTCCTATGAATCACATTCAGTGAGATGGCATGCCAAATGTTATCTGCGCAGGACCAGTCAAGCACATCTTAGGGTACATCCTGACAGCTTACAGCCTCACTCTCACTCCTGACCAGACAGACTGAAGAAAGGCAAGGGGCAGAAGAAATCCCACAAGTGGGAGCCATGATATTGGTTGACTCCAGCATACTTACACGGGGTATGACTGCAGAAGAAAACAAATATGGTATTTGGTTTGAGTCTCCATTTCCCAGTCTCAGTTCCCGGAATAAAGATACTGCCTTGCTGATGGGAAGCAGCTAGCCACATCTGATGGAGAAGATACCTGTCAGGCAGAACATGTTCATGAAAGCTTTACTTTGTTTTTGACACATGGGAAATCAACAGAAATTAGAGGCCAACTAGTGCCTGTTCTTTCCTGATGAAGATTATCAGTTAACGATTCTAGATAGATAGGACCCAATGTACTACATAAATACAAACACATCACTGGAACTTTAATAACTAACTCCAGTGAATCCAATCCTTTGAGGTCTGTTATCTCCTCAAATTATGTATCTAATCTCCTCCCACTCTGTATTTCTACCAACTTGGTAACTCATCCATACTCTGAGAGCCAGTTTAGTGGCATCAAACTGCAAGGAGTGTTCTCATTTCTGCAGCATTACTATTCTCCTGGTTCAGTTCCCTGAACCACCTTTTCCTATGTGAACAAGAGGGCTGGTATGTGGGAAACAGCAAAAAGACTAGCCTTAACAGCTAGTCATCAGACCAGCATTGACATCACATGAAACCAGATCCTACTTCTTTGTACAGAGGCTCTATAAGAATGAAGAAACAGGCTTTTTTTGAAAGGGCCTTAACACCACCTGTAAGTGTAATAATTAAGTTAAACTCCTGCTAACAAAGGGGGAAAAAGTTGCCTGCACATAAGTAATGCTGTCTCTTTCACTACATTCTTACCACTGAAGCTGCAAGATCTGGCTATGTCAGCTATGAGTCAAAACTATTTGTATCGTAACAAACAGCCACAAGTGACACTGAGTAACAGCAGGTCAACTTCATGCCTCACCTCTGGAAACTCCTCTTGGCCACAATTTCAGCATGACTGTCATTCAGAACATCTCCTAAACCAACAACCAAATCAGAACAACATACATTATTACTGAAAAGGAGAGGAACAGAACAAACAATTTCCTCCCCAGATTTGCTAGCATTTGAAGGTTTAAAAATCATATTAGGATACTCCAATATATTTAAACTTCCCATCACTAGAGAAGGAGGTCAATAGCCTACACAAATAAAGGATTAAGGTCTTCACTCCACAGCAAACCAGAGACAACTTTAAACAACAAGTTTTATCTCTTCTGATACCTGAAATCCTTTCAGTTGAATAAACACTGGCTTCCTTAAAAACCTTCCTGATGCTTGTCCTTAATAGTAAATCTTGACATTCCCAGTTTTACATACATAAAATTTCAAGTGTTTGTTAAGCTTTTGGTTGAAGTTGCTCTATGTCCTACAATTTAATGGCTTTTCTTGTAATTCTGATATTTACCAGGTTTACACATCTCATGTCCAGACTTCCTGCAATGTCTGCCTACTGCAGTATCCAAAGGAACTGAATCTGTAGGTCACCTTTTATTTCAGGAATAAAAAGCCAGGTGACAGAAGTCCTGTTTAACAGTTCTAGAAGTTTAAAGTTTAAAAGTTCTCTAACAGATAGCTATTAACATGATCCACCAAACAAGTTTTAAAATAAATTAACATAAGAAGAAAGTATTTTATAAACTTAAAACCATTGAAGACAAACAACTTTGTCTAGCTTTACTAGAAGAACTAGCTTTACTTTTTTCCTCTAGTCAAATTTCTACTTTGACTTTGAATACCTAGGTTGTAAGTAGTACAACAGTTTAACCACAATTTTCCTAAATCAATCAAAAAAATGTCTGTGGATAATATTCTAGGATGGCTAAGTCACATCCACAAAAAATCTAAGATACAGAATTTTCTTTTTTTTCTCCATTAACTCACCTAAATATAACATCCAGCCTAAACCAGCCTAGAATGGATGCATGCAAAACCATTTATGTTATCTCACTGTATTCCTCCTCTGAAGTCTAAAGAAGGCAGAAAGTCCTGTACATATTCAGAAACACCTTTCCTCCTTTATCCGTTCTCAGAATTAATATTACTATGGCTTCTCTCCCCTCTCCAATAGAGATGACAGGTAAATTATGAATTAAAAAAAAAAAAACAACCCCAAACCAAATCAGATTATTCTAGGTTCAGCAAAGCAAAGAAAGTCCTGCAATAAATGGTAGAAATGGTAGCTATGGGATGGAATGTATTTATCCCAGGTATTTATTGTGCAAACATACAAAAATATTTAGCTGTAGAATATACAGCAAGGGAGAAAAAGCCTGTTAGGAAAGCATCAACAACATCAGCAAGAAAGAAAGTAGCATAGGTAGCCTGTTCTTGGATTTTACACGATATTTACCAGTTTTTCTCATTCTGTTTTGGCCAATACATTTTGTTCCAGTTCCCATGGCAACAACTTCCTTCATTACTGAAAACCAGAAACAACATCAAGTCAAGGAAGTATCACCAGAAGCATTGCTCTCAGTCATTCTAGTAACACAACACACAAAATACTGTGTAGAATGGAAAGTGCAGAGCGCTAGGCCATGTGACATGCCAGAAAGGACATTTTCAGCTGGAAAACTGAATATGGTAGGTGGAAGTGGAAGCACCAGTGCTAGGAAAAGTCTATGATCCCATAGCAGGAGTGCCAAAACAGGCCTGACATGCTAGTCAACACATGGCAGACACTGGCATAGGTCTCCTTGAATCTGGAAGAAAGCAGCATGGGATACAATCTGCATGACTATATGAAAATTTTTTCTCTTTCCAGCCAGAAACTCTTTCCAGACAGAAACCGTAAAAGCTTTTACAGTCACAAAGAATGAAGAAGACGGGCAGAGGAATGACAGGAAGGGTGTGGGGTTTTTTAAAGGTATCTTGAAAAAAAATACAGACAGTAAGAAAGCACCAAGGACTGCCCTTTCCTTTCCTCCTCTTCCCCTTCCCACCCCAACTCCTACAACTCATTCTTACCCTGTAGACTTCCTGGACCGGCACAAACCTCTCTTTGGGCTGCAGACTCCACTTTGACAACAGCTGCCAGTGAAGTCCATTCCCTGTTTGGGTCAGGTTTCCCCTGCTTTGGGAGTCTGGTCCTATAATGCCGGTAGCATAACTCAGCAATTTCATCAGCTGACCACATGGCTCCTGGTGCAAGTGCCGGTTCTAAACAGAATTGGGTTCCATCACGACACCAAATAACAATCCCTGCCTCTTCAAACCCTGCCACCTTGTTCCACATTACATCTTCCCACACCAGATCCCACTATCCGAGACCTAACTGCATCACCCTTTTCAAGTTTATTACATATCACATTAAATAAGAGACTTTGTTTCTAAATCGAGTGCCGGGTTCCCAAGGTTCCCGCCGGAGAGCAGTCAACAGCGTTCAACGCAGCACCGTCCCGTGTTCCCTTCATCACATCCGAGGCGCCTGGCGCCACCGCACCCACTCCCGAGGCCCCCGAGCTTCCCCCCGCCCCAGCACCGGGCGCTGCGGAGCTCCACAGCCGCGGCAGCCAGCGCAGCGCTCGAGCGTCCATCACGCGCGCTCGGCGGAGGCCCCTACCCGCCGGGCAAACGACGGCGCCGCCGCTCCTCCCCGGGCCGCGCCAGCGCCCGCCTCAGCGACCCTCAGCCGGCGCATGCGTAACCGGCTCCCCACGCGGTCGGGGCCTGCCGGGAGCGGCAGCTTTGCGCAGGCGCACACACAGACACACAGAGACGGGCGGTAAAGAACTCTGCGTTTATTCACGGTCGGCGCCGCCCGGGGATTCACACAGAGGTGCCTTCGGCGGAATGGCCGGGCTGCGCCTCCTTCTTGTTGTCCTCCGGCTTCATGGCAGGGAAGAGAAGCACCTCCTGCAAAGAGGGACAACGTCAGCGTGCGCCAGCGCCGCCCCACCGGCCTCGGGAGCAAATCCCCGTGGGCAAGTCTCGCGAGAGCGGCCCAGCCCAGCCTCCGGCGCCGCGCTCAGACACTGCCCAGCGGGCGCCGGCGGAGGGGGCTCTGGCGGGGCGGGGCTCCGGCGGGGCGGGGCTCCGCCTGCAGTGGCCGCGGGCCGCTTGTTCTGTTAGAGGGGCCCTGCCTCGCAGCGCCTCGCCCCACGCTGACAAAGCCACCAAAGGCACCGCCTTGCTCACATCTACCTTGATGTTACTGGAATCCGTTAGAAACATGGTGAAGCGATCGATTCCCATGCCCCAGCCGGCTGTAGGAGGGAGGCCGTACTCCAGCGCAGTGCAGAAGTTCTCATCAATAAACATGGCTTCATCATCACCTGCAGCTTTGGCCTAAGTAAGAAAAGCAGCAGTAAGAAAGTGGGTGGTACACAGATATGTAGTACCACTTGTACTACCCTCTACCAAGCTGGTACTTGTAGGAGCCACTTAACCGATGAAAGCAAAGCCCTCTACAGCTGCCTAAGGAACAGATGAAGGAATCTCAGCACTTGCAGAACCGTTGGAGGTGGCTCCTGCAGGTGCTTTCAAAACAGCTCTAGGCTCAAGTCCTTTCTGGTCTGTATGTTTCCTTTCTAAACAAAGGCCAAGGTCCTTCACTTTAGTAAAAGCTATTTCCAAGCCCATATGGCAGCAGATGACAGTGGAATAAACTGCTTTCAGAGGCTTCTTGGGTTCTTTATTGCTTGCAACACCCCCTTTTAACGTGTGCAGAAACAACAGACTCATCGGTAGGTGCCCTATGAAACAAAGCTTTGGGACTGCTTTTTCCCCTTGCCCAAGTAGAAAGATTTAAAAAAAATAAACACCCCAATGAGATGGTAACTAACACATCTGACCCTGGCACCTCCAAGTGCCAAAAGTTGTAAAACCAAAAGCACAGGCTAGCCAAACCTGTCAAATTTAGAAAATGAAAGTGTAAGTACTGAAACTACAGCAAACATTTATTGTTCACAGAGTTTCAAGAAGACTTTGCAGAAGACTCTTAAAGCAAACTTTTCTGAGTCTGAAACCCTGAAATGCGAACTGCCACCTTTCATCTCAATCTCCCAGCTTAATGTAAAATGTTCAGGCAAATTTTCATTCAACAGATACAGTATGTCTGCAAAGTCTGGCTACAGTCATGAGAGACAACTGCAGCAGACATATATACCACAGACCAAAGGTGAAAGAAGTCTGTAATATTCATTGCAACTGAACATTATGAAATTTACTAAGGTAGTTAAAGTAAGACTATTTTCCTGGTTTTCCCAATTTTTTAATCCTCTCACACACTGTGAAGCCGCTAGAGAGAGTGAGGAGAACTTTTTCAGGAGACCACATCATTTGACCTCGATCATGTATGTGTATACCTAATTAATAACGGAATTGATTTCAGTCACTCCTTTCTGAGGCTTATGTAGAGAAACCTAGTACTATACATTTGCAGGCCTAACAACTTCCAGTCTGCAGCTTCATTTTGTGACCCAATTCAAAATAGTAGTAACTCAGTTCAGAAAACTGGGTGCTTTTTTTTTTTTTCAAATACACCGTTCAAACTCCTACCGGACACAAAAATTTAAGAACCCAGAAAGCACAATGTTGTATGACTACATAAATGCTTAACTGGGGAAGTAACTTCTAACCTGAGTTAGAGAAAACACTTGCACATTTGCTTTTTTTCAGATTAGTACTTCAGGTAGAATGAAAGGGAAGATATTCCAAAACAAAGTTGCACTACAGAAAAGTTAACAACAGTGTTTGGACTTCTTTACCTTAGAGTACAATATTCCTTTAAAAGGAATTAAGCTTTAATGACAGGCTTTCCCTTGAGCGAGAAACACCTGTTAGAACTAGGAAGGAGGGACTAATGACAGATTTGGAACAGACACGGGAAGTTATCTTTGGCTATGCACCTATATCATTGATTCACTATCAGCAAGACACTATACCTTGGCCTGATCCTCAAACAGCTGCCGCTGCAGGAAAGGATCGTTAAGTTCTGTGTATGCGTTGCACACTTCCTTCTTCATTACAAAGAGTTCAAAGCGCTCTGTGAGTCCCCGATTAGAGCGATGCCTGTGTGAAGACGACCAATCAACCATACCTTAAAATAAACATCCTTACAGAAGCAAAGAGCACATATATTACTTTATGAGGATTGCCTACGCTTAGGAGTAACAGCTGTCAAAACTCCATACTACTAAGCATCAGCACACCTCTTCCCTGGATGATGGGTTTGACAACTCAGGAACCATAGTCTACCTTGGTGAGCGTCAGAATTCACAAACTAGCACGTTACATCAAAATCTGTTTACACACACACATTTGTGTGGTTTTATTCCTCTTGTTTTTATAAAGTAGTAGTAGAGAGTTTAAAACAGTTACACACTAACCACGTCTCAGAATCTTACCATTTGGCTAGAGGACTCATTATCTGTGGGTGATCACAGATGAATGTAGGGTTGATACACGTGACTTCCAGAAACTCACCAACTAACTGGGAAAACAAAAGCAAAACAGTTATGTAGACTACAGTATCGCTTTTGCAGCACTGCCTTCCCTAACCGTCCTACTTCCCTCTCTCCACTACTGAAAAAGGTACCATAAAACTGAATTTTCCCAACTAGTAATTCCTGACCATGTTAACATCTTCTTTAACAGACTGCGTCCAAGTTGGTTAAGAAAAATGACATAGCAAAAACTGTACAAAACCCAACATAATTCAACTTGGACATTATAACAACAGTCCAATAGGAAAACCACAAGAAAAATAGCTACCAGGCAATATTTTGGCAATAAAGGAAAAGGCTTAATACAGCTGATAGAAGAACTACATGGTAAACCTACCAGTTTGGTATGGCATAAATGCACACATCTCAGACAAAACTGACATAAGCTAAAGCACATCTGCTTTAAACACAAGAGACCAGTTATGAAACTAAAGTCTTCTAGTGCTCGTAGTAACAGGCATCAGTAAACTACATTTTGGTGTAGTTTACACACAACAAACAAAACAAAACAAACATTTTGTCACATCAAATTTTCTCACTGTGACACAGAAATAGTTGAAGTGCATTTCAGCGTGCTTCCCTAGATGCAGCTAAAATTTTGCCCTGAAGAGACTTCTGTTGATACAGATAGATCCTCAGAGACATTAGGATTATAAAAACACCACCTTTACTTACTCTGTCAAGAAGCCTGGCTGTTGTCCTGGGAGGCGGACACTCAACATTTCTCTCTACACAAAGGTCATCAAAGAATCTGCGAGTTTCTAAATTTGTTGTAGACAAAAATTAGAAAAGTCACCCAGACAAGCAGATACTGTTTTTTTTCCTGCATCTTTCAATGTGTCTCACGAGTGACTTAAAAGATCTTAATGGTATACATAACAGAAAACGTGAGCTTAAACAACCCCACACAACTGCTGGACATTATTACAGGGTGGGGGGCAGGTTTGTGCAACAAAAATCACTAAAATATGTATAGACTTCCTTATGCCTCTGGATTCTAGGAATAAAGTAGCACATACACACATTTTGAAGAAAACTCAAAATAATCATACTCCTAACCTACAATCGCAGGCATAGAGACTCAACAGAAGAAAGAAGAAATAAAAAGCTAGGTCTCTTCAACAGATCAACAACTCCACAGATCACGCCTCTTGAATATACAGCAACACAGAAATTCCAGAGAGGCAAGAGAGTCAGGTCCTGCCAAAGACTGCGAGGCATGATGCTTTTTTCTGGACTCTTAGGTAAGAGACAAAAGCAGAGAAAAGCAATCCCAAGTGCCAGTACCACCTCAGAAAAGCAGCTGACAAGACTGCAGGCTGAGAACTCAAGACCTTTTGCCCTCTTTCTGTTAAGGAAGAATTACACAACTCAGCATCTAACCTTCAGTTTCAAAACACTCAGCTGATGGAAATTTCACTCCTAGGGCTTTTTCCAGATCACACACCATGCTGATTCGCTGGAAGGGAGGGGTAAAATCTATCTCATAGGCCTGCCCATCTTGACCATCTGGATGGTAGGTGATCTTGTAGCTTCCAGTAATATGTTTCACCATCCCTACAAAAAGAACCTGAAGTTTAGAGGAAGAGTGTGCCACATAATGTACAATTCTCCTGGAGATTTTAAGTTTTGCATGTATCACCTGAAAGCAACTTCTCTGTAATTTCCATCAAGTCATGATAGTCTGCATAAGCCATATAGAATTCACAAGTTGTGAACTCAGGGTTGTGAGTTAAATCAATTCCTTCATTCCGAAACTGACGTCCAATTTCATATACTCTGTCCATGCCTCCAACCACCAACATCTAAACAAAAGGAAATTCTAGTAAACACATTTTTTCAAAAGAAATAAAGAGAGCTGAAATACACACAACTACAACACAACCTTACAAATCCCATTTGAGATATGTTGTCTTTCCTCCGATCAGTTCACCATTAAGGATATCCAAGTCTCATTTTAGCTTTTTTAGAGTAAGATCACAACAGTCTGGAGAATATAGGCTTAGGCATAAAAGGCTTGTACTTCACCTTATGATAGAGCTCTGGAGCAATTCTCATATATAAATTCATATCAAGTTCATTGTGGTATGTGATAAAAGGTTTTGCTACAGCTCCACCTGGAATTACATTCATCATAGGAGTCTCAATCTGTAAAACGGTAACAACAGAAAAAGAAATTAATTTAACAGTGGCATAAGTATTCCCAGGCTCCTACCTCAATGCCCTACTTTCATCTAAATTGTTTCCAAAGCAGAACTCTTCAGATCAAGCAAACAAACCACAGCTAGCTTTGATGAAAGTCTCTGTATTTCATTTATTGTTTGACATTTCAGTATATGAAAACAATTCTGAACAAAACAGCACCTCTCCCATGCAGCTGCATCAGAAGCATGACCAGCAGGTTAAGTGAGGTGATTCTCTCCTGCACGCCACCCTCATGAGGCTTCACCAAGAGTACTCCTTCTAGCTCTGAGGTTCCCAGTATAACAAAGGGTTGGATGTGTTAGAGAGGGTCCAGAGGAGAGCCACAGAACTGGGTGGGTGGCTGGAACACCCCTCCCAGGAGGAGGGGCAGAGGGAGTTGGGGTAGTTCAGTCTAGAGAAGGCTCCAGGAAAGACCTTCTTGCAGACTTTCAATATGCAAAGGGGACTTAAAAGAAAGGACTGAGAGACTTTTTATCAAGGCCTGTAGTGACAGAGCAAGGAGTAACAGTTTTAAACTGAAAGAGGGTAGATTTAGATTGGACACAAGGAAGAAATGCCTGACGAAATACAGTGAGGGTGGAGAGACACTGGCACACCTTGCCCTGAGAAGCTGTGGATGCCCCATCCCTGGAAGGGTTCAGGGCCTTCAGGCTGGGTGGGGCTTTGAGCGACCTGATCTAATGAAAGATGGCCCTGCCTGAGGCAGTGGAGTTGGACTAAGTGATCTTTGAAGGTCACTTCCAATCCACACCGTTCTGTGATTCTATGGTAAAATCCACTTGGGTATGAGAGTAAACTGCTTTGTCACTTAGGATAAGTAGCAGTGCTCCTCAGTGTCTTCTCCAAATCATTGCTTACACTGTCAGCTCTTTAGGGTAGTCTCTGTAGCAAAGTTGTAAAGCAGTAATCCTGAAAGAAATGAAATCCCATGGATACTGCAAATTTTGCAAAACCTAAACAATTTTAATAATGGTGCTCGGGGGGGGGTGGGAGGGTGGATAAATTATTTACATGTGGAGCATGCAGAAGTATTTCATGGTGAGAATGGCAGGAATATATGGATACATGGAAACATTCACTTTAGATAAAAAGCTGTTAGCGATCTTCTCTATGGATGGGGAATCTAGAGCCCAACTGAATTAAATTCTGAAGAGTTTCAAGGAGAAACAAAGAATTAAATCAATCTGCAGGATGCCTCAGTGAATCAATTAAGTTCAAAACATTACAGATTTTCTTTCAGAGAACCTGCTTTTTCTTACATGTTTAGAAGGTGATTTCTTATGCTTCAAGCCATACACACTACTGACTACGTAAGAACGACTTCGACTTGACATTTAAAAGAGAAAGCAGCTGCAAAGGATGGGAAAATGGAGTATCAGACTCATTTACAGTACAAAACTTGGCCCCCTACACAGAGAGCTGGTTCAAGTGTCCAGACAATTTTCTAATTGATTCTGTGCGATATACCACATTTAAACTGCCATGCTTACAAATCAGCTTGGCTTTCATGTTAAACACAAGCATTTTGGTATGCCTGTCTGTATCTTTACGTATTAGCATGGAGATTTAATGCCCCATTACTGACCCAGAAGCATGAAAACAGGTATTTTCACAACAGAATTTCACAATTTGCAATAGAACTACTTATAGCCATACAGAAGAGGAACACTTCTGTTTAATAAAGTGAGACTCAGGGCTCCTGTTAATTAACAAAAGTCAGGACAAAAAACCCCCAAGTGTCAATGGGTGATTAAAAAAAAAAGAACAAGGATGCAGCTAGAACTTTAAAAAAAAAGAAATTTGAAAGGCTATGAATACAGTTCCCTAAACAAGTACTTAATGGGATTCTCCAAACAGATCTACACTATAAAGGAAGCTGAGCTACAGAAACAGAAAGCAGTCAGCATTCCAAGCTGTACTGGAAACAAAAAAGTTTAACTGATAACAATAGAACTAACAAACCCTGACAATCAGCTGAAGAGCACAATGTAATAGTCATAAGAATTTGGCTAATTTTTCCTTAAAATTAACAAATATCTGTCCATGGCATGACATTGCACTGTGCCATATGGAGTACTGGTACAACAGAGCACTGCCTGATCCTTGTACCTCCAAACTGCACTCTGTTCTATCACGCCATTCCCTGACTTCTCTGCCTTTTATTTCCAACAGTCTGGCTAAGCCGAACTAACTTGCTCTATTGTTCCAAGTCAAAACTTTACATAATCAAAAAGGACCATAACACTCCTTCTCAGTTTAAGTTATCAGAAGAGTAAAATATGTAAGTACTAGATTAAGAATTATCTGAGAAAACAAAAACAAATCAGAGCGGCATTAGAGCTATTATATGTATGAGAGATGACACAACACAGGTTCAGATTCCCACTGCTCTCTAAAAACTCCCACTGGCAGCTTTTGCAGATTTGCTTAATAAACACTTGCAAATAAACGACATTAAGTTCTAATCTTTTTGCTAACTGTAAAGTACAATCAAAAATCTGGATACTACAGGGCAGAAGTATTAATATTTTCTCATATGCTACTCTGCAACAGATTTAAAGGTAAATCAAATTTCACTTACAGGAAATATGTTACTTCCACCTTAATTTACTGACTTAAGCACAGTAGTTTGAAGATCTACCTTGGTAAGTTTCTTGAAACATAACCTCACCAACTGAAGACTAGTCATAAGGTTTTAAGAGAGAGGAAATGAATGGCTCTCATTACAGTACACTGATAAAACACATGGTGCTGAGGTAATTATTCTCACTTCTGCAAATATTTTGCATATAAGACTGAACATTAAGCATCACTCAAGTGGAGAAGCTCTAAACATATTAAGTAGGCAGAGAGAAAAAAAAAGAAACCTTACCTCAAGAAAGCCCAGCTCATCTAGAAAGCTCCGGATATACGTAATGATCTTTGCACGGGTTATAAATTTCTGCCTCACATAATCATTAAGAATTAAATCCAAGTATCTCTGACGATACCTAGTTTCCTGGAAAAAAAACCCAAGTATCTTTAGAACCAACTAGACAAAACGTGCTGCCAAAGGAAAGAAATACCTAAATCAAACTGATGTTCTTTTGTTGACTGATACCATCAGCAGATATAAAAGCTCATCTATTCAGATCTATCTGTTAAGTTGCCTCCAAGAATGACAGATATGACAAGTACCTTATCTTTGAGGCCAAAGTGAAGATGAGGCAACATGTGCAGACATGGAGACAAGAGAGTAATTTCATAAGGAATAATACTCAGTTCCCCTTTCTTTGTTTTCCCAGGATTCCCCTCTACACCAATAATGTCTCCACGACGCAGCTTGTTGTTAATACGGAAATACTCTTCCTCAGATTTGTAGAGCCTGTAATTACAAAACCAAAGTAAGTAGTTTTGTTTAAAATTCAAATTAAACTGTCCAACAAGCCCCTCCCCAGACCAAATCCTTAAAAAGGATTCTTTTAGCTGGGAAGCCAACCACAACATCACATAGCTGCCTAAGCCAACCCACAGATGAATACCCTAAGGCAATCAAGAATCTGAATGGCCAAATACAGATCTATAGGGCCCAGAGTGCAGTTCTGTTTAGAATGTTACTGGCAATACATCTGCTTACCTGGAATTTGCCATGACCTGCAACTTCACTCCTTCACCACGAAGATCGTAGAAAATCAGCTTCCCTCCCGAGGCACGCTTTGCATGGATTCGACCTAAATATCAAAGTATGCAGACCATGAGGAAAAGAGTCCCTAGTAGAAAGGATACAAAGGCAAAAGCCACAGCATTATCACTTTGACAAATTATCATCAGCTGTGCTAATTGCTAACCATGAAAGAGACGCAGTTAGAATACCAGTGCACAAAAAAAAAAATAAAAAAAGGATCAAATTTGGGTCCTGGAGCCCCTATCAGAATCTGATCTTGTAGTTCTAAGGGATGTTGCACAGTTCCACCCAGTCTGCAAAGACATGTCTGGAACAGTCTAACACCGCTACAGACTGAAGTCTGACCAAGCAACAAGGAATCGGCGAAAGTCTAAGAGACCACCCTATCACTAAAAGCAGCTAAGACTTGGCTTAGCTAAGCAACAGACCATCTTCCTGTATCCCAGATAAGCCTTTACCTGCCACTCTCACTGTAATGTCTGTCAGGTGATCTCCTGGCTGCAGATGACTGTACTTCTCTATAAAATCTGAGAGAGCTAGGTCTACGTGGAACTTGTGAGGATAGGGATCTTCACTGGTGCCCTTCAGCTGCTGGATTGCATGGCTACGGATCTTGTAGTATTGCTGCCATCAGAAACAAACAAAACCAAATGATTTTGTTAGAAACTGAAAATATTTTACAGGTCATAAATTAAAACACAGCTGCCCCTAAGTAGGTCTCTCCCCTTTTAACCATTTAGTTCCATCTAAATAAAATAAAATGTACATCAGTAACACTTATTCTCAGAAGAGTAACGAGCATGAGACCAGACACTCACATTTGGATCCAAGCTTTCCTCATCAGCACCAATATTGTTCTCACAGTCAGAAGTCAAAGGTGCCTTATTTGAATGCTTTTCACTTTGCTCTTTCTGCTTCGCTTCTTTTTCAGCTATTTTTCTCTCAGCCTTTAAACGTCTCTTCAGCTCACTGCAAAAGAAAAGGAGAACATGCTGTAGGTACTCTCATACTTCTACAGGGAAACAATGGGGTTTTGCCAAAAGCTTAACTGTACGAATAACCCTGCCATTTCTCCTACTCTGTGAAGAGGGCTGAATGTAACGGAGACTTTCTGTCTGGAGTGTGACAGGTGTCAACACCACATTATGCAGCAGTGAACCTAACGGAGACTTACTGTCCAGACATTTGTAGATACCAGAAACTTATGTTGCAGCAATGGTATCGTGGAACATGTGTACCAGCACACTGTAAGCTTTCTAAGCCGGTCTGTCTCAGAGAACAACAAAACTCAAAGCTACAAGGGCACCAAGACCAGTCCTGCAGCTCTGGTGAATAAAAAGAGTAAGATAAGGGCTGTAGTTCACAGCAAAAACACAGCGATGGAGATGAGTGGATGAAGTACATGACCAGCAGGGTCCTTGAGGATTACCTGAAGACTGTACTACGCATGCAGCAAAGGGTGGAAGCCTGTGATAACGAGTTCCCAGAAAAGTAACGGATATGTTAGTCATTTCTCAGAAAGGTCAGGAATGTGCAACTAACTCGTTCAAGGCGCACACTAGGAGGAGCAATCCCCTGTGTACCCAGCGCTACAATAAAGAATACCTGCTTCACAGTCACCAAGGCTACTGAGTTTTGTTTTCAGCTTTTCAGTGCATCATTTCCCCAGAAGCCAAAATAATCCTTAAACATGTTTAAGCATCTTCTTCTTTAAACATTTTTAGTTCATCTCCTATGAAACATAAACACTGACAGGAAGTTAAAACCGAATTAAACACCACCTAAACTGACCTTGAGGTGCACGCCACTGTGCCCTGGGACCTTCCCCGGCCCCCTGCAGACACAAGAGACTAGTAACCTCATATAGCAAATAAGTGAAATAACCTCTCCACAGGGAAAAACAAGTAAAAATCATCCATTGCCCAAGGCCCACAGGCGCCGCGGTCCGTCCCGCGGGTCGCGACTCCCGACTCCTCCAGCCGGGACTTGAGGAAAGAGGCGGGCCCAGCAAGACCGCGAAGCACCGACCTGCTTTGGTCATGAAGCGCCTGGCGCCATCGCAGCGCGGGCGCGGCCCTCCAGGCCCAGCCGCGGAGCCGCGCAGCGGCAAGGCTCAGCATGGCGCGCTCCGACGGATCACTTGGCGGAGATCCCGCACCGGGTCAGTCAGTCGGCCGGCCGGCCGGCCGCTCGCCTCGCTACCCCAGCCCGGCCCGGCGCGGCCCAGCTCCGCCTGCCCGCCCACCCTCACTTTTTGCTGAGACGCGACTCCGTTTCCGCTGCCTCGCACGCGCGCTCTGTCGCAGCCGCCATCTTCCCAGCTCCAGACGGCTCTTCCGGCGCTCCCGCGCCTGCGCCCGTAGCGCGGCGATGGCGGAGGGCGGTGGCGCGGCGGCGCGCTCGCGGTCGCTGTTCCTGTGGGACGACGGGAGCCCGATGCGGTTCTCCGTGCGGCCCGGAGTGGCCAAGCTGCGCTTGGCGCCCTTGGTGTTGGCAGGCGGCGGGCGGCTGTGTCGCGTGCAGGAGCCGGGAGCTGTGCTCCTGGCGCAGCCCGGCGAAGCGGCGCCCGGCGGGGCTGTCTCCACCGAGTACGTGACGGAGTGCGTGGAGCGCAA